>JAQIVZ010000350.1:0-75786 GCA_034700945.1 Arrhopalites spinosus
GATGAAAGTACTAATCACATTTGTGAATAATTCTGGAGAGCTGGATGCAATGGCCATAAAAGTAGCACCTGCCACATTTTTGGGTGCCTGAAAAGCTGAAAAATTTATGAATATTTTAAAAACAGTGAATCAGTTTGGACGTACTGTCACACGTCCTTTCAATGGCGGCAACAATGCAGACAATGCATTGTCTGTGACGACCATTTTGTTGCCATTGCAATGGCGAGAGCATAAAAATGTAAATGGAGGCAATGAAATGAATTAAGACTCCCCCACTTTGTCTCTCCTAAAAGAATAATAATATTTTCAATAAATTTTATTTTGAGAAAATAATTTGGCCAATTTGTGAATGACCTTCAAGGGAAAGTTTCACAGACTCGACTGAACTCGTGAGACTCGTGTACGAAATCCAAAGTGCCCAAAGGAAGAGAACCATGTGACGCTTTTGTCGAATTCTTGGTCTCGTCCATTTACATTTGTCATAATTAATAATTTTATCATGTAGATTTTTCTGAATATTTAACTGGTTTGTCTTGTTTTTGCCATTGTCAGCACTCAAGTTTTTATCGATTTAATTTAGTTTTAATTTCGAGTACAAAATAAATGCGAACACTATTCACCCACATAATTCATTTTTAACTGTTGAAAATACTGATTTGCAAATTAATTTACCCAAAACAAATGGAATTTTCTCGGTGCCTCGAAGGCACTGCCTTTCAAAAAGAAAAAACACTGAAAATGAAAATATTCCAATTTGCCGCAATTTTTGTGAAAACTGTTAAAACTTATTAGACCGTTTGTTAAAATCACAAACTCGACTTAAACTCTACTCCGCCATAGAGTGTCCAATGTATTACGATTGAGGCAAGGATTTCTTACACGTCGGGAGTATAGTTGGGAGTAGAATTACGAAAAATAACAAACGGTCTATTGGTTGTGGAAGTTTAAAACACTTGGAGGTCTGATAATTGTACGGAAAGAGTGCCAATAACAGTCTAGTCCTGAAAACAGATTTTTAATCTTCTCATACACTTGTACAGGGCAAACTAATTGCACAGACTGCGAATTAATTTAAAAGTTATTTTTGAATACATGTAAGTAGGTTTCGTGCCCCCCCCCTTCCCCAATTGCCAATTTTGACAGAGAAAATGCTTGGTATAAACAAATACGTATACAATGAAAGTGCGAGTCCCTGTTGATAATTAAATTAAATCATGACATTGACTCATCGTCGTTGATTGGTAAATAAAATTTTGACCGCAGTTAAACCACAATACACAAATATCCTCATTGTCTCATCCACATGAGAACGGAAGCTCAACAAAATCAAAATAATGTTAGTCAGTCAACTTCTTTATGTGAATCAAAATGGACTTTACAGACCAAAACTCGATTGAGGACTCTGATAGAACAAATGTCCATCTTCGAGTTTCCATCCTCACGACGACCCTCACTGGCCTCCTCATGTTGATACTGTCAAATATTTGGGTTTGTAATTTTGCCTTGTGGTCTCATGACAATGTCAATGGGAACATTCATATCATTCTCATGGTCGCCTTCTTCATCTTTTTCCATGGACTGGGTAATTTTCTTGATTTTCTCAAAAAGAGAATTAAATTAAAATTTATTTTTTTGGGTAGTAAATTTGATCCACAGAATATTCCCGGATGCTCCCACACTGAAAGTGAAATTCATCCATTTTTTCATGCACTTGGTCGTCATCCTGGGGGTCGTAATGGGTTTATTTTTTGCTGTTAAACATCATGAAGCCAAAGGTGACTACGATCATTGTTATTCCTTTCATAGTTGGATTGGGGAATCATCCTCTATTTTGGACAAGTAATGCAATTATTTATGAATTAAATTCAACAATATTTTATTTTAAAATTTAAATAGTTTTTAGTATTTCTCGTAAAATTTGGAATCTTTCTTCTTCCCTTCGTCCCTATGGGCATTCGAAAACTGATTCTACCAGCAAATGAGTCACTTGGACCTGTGATCTTTGTTTTATCTGTTGTAGCAGCCCTTACGGGTGTCATGATGAAGGCCACTAGCATTTGGTAATTGTTTATGGAATTTTAATTTTAACCTTGTGAAACTTGATAATTGTCAATTTTTGTAGGAGAGATGACGGACACAAGTATGGGGCATCCAACATGACGATTAATTTTACTGGAGTATCAATTCTCCTTTTTTCAGTTGCTGTCATTCATGCTCTAAGAATTAAACGTTAAATAACTCAAATGATTAATAAATGACTTGCTAGTTCCCAAACTGAGATTTATTGACGTAAAAGTACTGGGGCAGGTATAAAAATCTGTTACAAGTTTTATTTTCAAAATATAAATTACAGGAAATCACATACAAATGAAAAAAAAAGTTTATTGGTATGAATAATAATGCACAGTTTACTTTATATTTATGATAATTCAAACCCGGCTTCTGCCGAAATTGAAAATAAAAGTTTTTCTCGAAGAACGTCTGGATCTCTATACTCTGGAAGCTTGAGTAGGTTCATACAAGTGGCAGCTATTAGAAAAAAACACAAAATGAATTAGTTATTTAAAAATATTTAATTATTATTATTAGGTACATGTTTTAATTTTTTTAACAAAAAAAACTAAATTAGTTAATTTTATACCTGATGGTAATCGATCCGTTTGACCAGCACCTTGAATACCAAAATTAGGAACAAGATCCTTAAAGCCCAAAAGAGGAGGCCGGGAGCATGAGGTAACAAATTTGAGCAGTTTTCGTAAATATCTTTCTTCAAAACCTCGAACTACCTCCCAAAAATGAATTATCATTGGATGATTTTCGTCGTATCCACCCGTATAATCTGCAAAACAACAAATAAGTAATTAATTAAAAGTAAAGTTTAGAATAGTCTCATCAAATGGCAAAAAAAATAATTAAATGAATAAAAAATTTACTTGTATGAGCTTTCCAGTCTTCAACATCGATGGGTTTATCCGAGCCTGATATCAAAGTTTGCAGTTCTCTCCAAGTGTATAATTTTGGGATTGGACAAACACTTACAAGACCTTCCTTGAAATAACGACATTCCTCCTCCGTTTCCCTAATTAATTTTAAAATTGGGGAAACGTCAGAATATTTTATAAATTAATAATAAATTACATACTGTAGAAATACGTAGAAATGACTAAGGTTCACCTGGAAAATGCCCTTGAGTTGCTAATGAGCCAATAGTCATTTCTACGTATTTCTACAGTAAGTAACTATAGGTAAATAATTTTATAAAATAAATTACCGATTAATTTTGTAGTCCGCCACAAGATGAATATACTCAATCACATTAGACTGACTAACCAAAATTGACGCACCACCCGGTTTTAATTCTACAGTCTGTGTCTCTCCTAGTCTATCTGTAGTGACAGTAAAGTCAAGACCTGGCAAAGAAAAATGTAAAATAGAGTACAAGTTATGTAATTTGACCAATACAATTGTACATGAGTTGAGTAAATAAATTTACACTTACCCAAGGAAGTAAAGTCATCATCATTATAATTCTTTAAAGTCAACAAATTCTTGTGTAAAGCTGGGTCTAGCGTTGCGAGATAATCGACGGCTCCATTCACCCGACCAACTATACAAGACTCGAGAAAAAAGGCTGCTAAAGGTAATTCTAAGAGAGTTTGTTCATACAGAGCTTTCCCCACTAATCGTCCAATCAGTACAAAATGCTTTCGATAATCTGGCACAATATGTTTTGCAATTGGATTAGGATAGAGCCGATTTTGACTATCCAATCTAAATAACCCACGATTCGGATCAACACCGGCTGTGCAACCAAAATAAAAGAGAGAGCGAGAGGATCAGTATTTATTAAACAATTAACTCATAATATAGTATTTAATAAATACTATTTATTTTTTTAGTTTCATACCTTTTGTTGCTTCTGTTAAAAATTCACGAAGTAGTCCTCCCCCGTCAACCCCCGCCTCCATCATCCCGACGACGTTAACAAGAGAAATCCTTACATTCCCTCGCATATCAGGCACTGTGGAATAATCAAATTACAATTAAAAACACATCCACGGCAGCTAAACTTATTTGATCAAGTAAATAAAGTGAGGCTTACCATTTTCAAGGGACAATTTCTCAAAGGCGTCCTCATAAATGAAATTTCTTCGAATTTGAATATGATGAGCATTGAAAGTATATGGCATAACTTGATGAGCTCGATCCACACTAATTAGCCGTTGTGTCACCGATACTCGACTATGAAAGTTAAGTAGGAAGGGAAATTCTTTCAGAATTCTCAAGAGTCTTGCCTCGAGTAGACTCAAACGCTCCTGTCCACTATTCGTGTCAAAATCATCAAAACGAATCAAATGTGACTCTAAGGGGAGTGTGGACCACAGTTCTTGTGACACAAAACTTTCTTCTGATAAAAATTGTAGTCTCGTGTTTCGGCCATGAATGGTCATGAGTAATCTTACAACAATCTGAAATGGTTAGAAAAAATTTGTCAAACTTGAATATTACTGTAATCCATATTTAATTTCAATACGCGTACCTTATTAATGCTACTCGCTACTCGATCTGAATTATCGCGATCATTCACCACGGACTCTGTGTAGAAATTCTATAAAAATTTTAAAGAGAGAAAATAAAATAAGAGTTATTTTTATTCTACTTTCTTATATCAACAATTCATTAAATGTGAAATGAACCTTGAGAGAAATGACAAAGGATTCTAATTCTGAAGGATTTAAGGGATTCTCTTGCACAAATTCTGCATCATGAAGGGGCATAGTAAAATTTTGAAAAAGCCAACAGAATGAGATAATTTCGTCTGGATTCACTAATCCCGTTCGTTTTTGCTGTAAAAATAGATTTAGCAATAAATGACAAAACTCGTATATAAATAAAATGACAAATAAGTAGTAGAAATCTCACGTGAACGTATAGAGTCCGAATAAAGTTTTTGTTGTATGATAATTTCCTTAGAAAATCCACGAGAACAAACACAGAGATTTGATGTTGACAGAATAGGCAACTAGGTAAACAAGAGAAATTGGTAAATTCAGAATTCGAAATAAAAAGGTCCAACTCATCCGATTTTTCCCAATTATTAAATTTTAACTCGAAAGTACCTAATGATTGCAGAGTAGGTTGACCATTTCTGTGCTCCAAAACGATCAAAAAAGCTCACCAAATCAGAGCAACGATTAAATACTTCAGTCAATTTTTCCAGCACCTAAAAAATGATGCAAATAAAAAAAAACAAATGATGAATACAAAATATAATGTTACACACGAAATTGTTTAATTTACTTGACGTACCCTTAAGCTTTCGTTGACATGACTTTTATTTGGTAGCTCAATTTCCATCTCTTCTTCATCAGTACTGTCATCATTACCTACCGAGTACGTACCCACAGTTTGTAAAGGCAAATATCTGCACAAAAAGAATGTAAATATTTGTTACTTACTTATGTATTACTTATGTAAGTATGTGTATAATTGAATCGTTTTTCTTTGTGTATAATACCTGCTATCAATGTATTTAATGTAGACTTGAATGACCTTCATAAATTTTTCAAATTCCGGTGTATCCGTTCGGAGGGAACCAATATAATCATCAATTAAAAGTAACATGCTGTAAAGAACTTGTCTTTGATTGTCACTAATTGATTTTAAGAGGTCTGGTGCTAGTAGATTGTCAATTAAAAGTTGATGCGGAAAATTGGCTTTTAGTCTTGGGATGATGAATTTAGTAAAAAGATCAATTTTAGGGTCAGAAGAAGAAATTGATTTGGTTGCAAAAGATAAAACGAATTCCTTCACAAGCCAACCACTCACAGAGTACGAGTCTATGAATGATCCATTGACATGAATGAAAAAATATGGTGAGTTGACAAGAAATCTTGCTAAATTGAGAGGCTTCATCAATATCGTCACTATAAAACAGTAGGACATGTTGAATAAAATTAATGCGCAACAGTAAGATTAAAATTTTAAATATTTTTAAATAAGATAGTCTCTGTACCAGCTGCATCAGAAAATGCACGAGGAGTGGCAATATAGTCCCGATCAAGTATTATTTGATTCTCCATGTGGACTCGCCATTCTTCATAAAAACGTTTTCTTCCCACGAGTTCAGCCCATAGCTTATGCAGAATAAAAGTAAATTGTCAATTATGTAACATAATTTATGTTTAATGAGATCCTTCATCATATTTGATGTATACTCACCTCTGGCACAAAATGATGTTTTTTGGTTCTGGTATCGATTTGAAATTTGGGATTGTCCATATCCGTAAACACCTTAGAATAAAAATACAACAATATAAAATCCCCAATGACAATGAGCTCTTGAAAATGACAAAAAGTCATGTTGTTTTTACCTCAATTAGTCGTATGAAAATTCTTGAAAGTCCACGGTTAGTATTAATTCCTTTTAAGCATTTGATTAGAAAACATTTGATACGCACCAGCCAAATAATATCAATCCCTATCTTGTCAATAATGGCATCATGATGAAGAAGAATCTTTTTTGCCAACTCATGTAACCTCTCGTTGTCAACAGGTGACACATAGAATAAATTGACTCTTTTTAACTGTAGACCCAAACCTTCAATATGAAGTTCAGTTTTTAAAGAATCATCATATTCACGTCGAAGGTGATTTTTTATAGCTTTTCGAGACAAATAACCACGAGCTCCAGCCTGTATTCGGACAACTGAAAAAATCGTCAAACAAACGTCATGCCCATGTCATGATTGAATCATGATGATTCATACAAAATGTAAAGATATTGAATGTGAATTAAAATAACTTACTTGCAACAGCTTGAATTCTCTCCCTCTGAAATCCCATCATCACAAGACCATTATTTACATTAGTTTTGCAAGCAAGAGGAATTGATATTAAAAATAAAAGAATAACAACAATTAACTCACCTCTCGTTTTGATCTTTCAGCCTGTGCTTTGTGAATTATACTGTCTTTAGACTCGATGACTGACCTTCCTTTAAAATTTTGCTGTGGTTTCCGCTTGTAATCTCCCTCAAATTGAAATTGTGACATTTTGTGGTCCTGTCAATCTCTAAACTAGCAAAAAGTTATTTATTATGCGATTTTGCCGAGTAATAATTGGCAAAAAAAGTGAGACGAAAAATATCTAACCCGAAAGATGAACGAGGCTAAAAAATCGAAGACGCAAGGATATCAGAGGTATTCATAATCGTGAATCGTGACTTTTTAATAAACAAAAAAAATTATCACAAAAATATTGATAAAATGATAACCTAGGATACTCTGTCATTGATCGTAGTCATATGCACTACAATTAATTACAAAAAGAACAATTTAATTATTGTCGACGTAGGATTTTTGCAATTTTGTCTGCAGTCAGTCGTACTTTGGCTCTCCCCAATTGTTCCGCCTGGATACATGGCAAAATGTGTTTAGGGGTCAAAAGTCCGTCCATCAACATTTCCTCCATTTGTCCATCCGGAGCTTCACAATTCATCAAAATGTTGACCAAAGACGGTGGGATGTTACGATAGGAGGGAATTATCTCCTCCTTGGGCTGTTCATCTTGCTATAACATGATTGAGAAAGAATGGTCAATTGTGATGTAAATGATAAAGGACACGGGTAATGTAGTAGTAGATTTTTACCTTTTGCCAGTCATTGTTCACAGGTACGTATTCATGATGAGACGAACGTCTTAATTTCAGTACCAGGGAACCGGAACTGTTGTGTATGGACTCCATGCATGCCACGGAACTGCACAAGTAAATGCATATCAAGTACGTTGAATTAAACCCTGTTTATATTATGTATTCAATGACATTTTGTGAGTGATTACCTCTTATTCTCGGAAGCTGAGGGCATGGTCTCTATTTGACAGTCAATTCATAAATTGACATTAGATAAGAGACTGATTAAAAACCAAGTTAATTAAACTGATTGTGAAAAAAAGAGTACAAAAAGCCGTCTCCCCGCCAGTCCGAATTCAAAATTTTCCCTAAGTCCAATGATCCGCTATTAAAATTAACATCGTTTCATTCGTTTCAACTGTCATTTTCAATACTAGTTAGGAGGAGTTTGGCTTTACGGCTGTCAAATTACATCCCATTTCAAGTAGGCTCATTGTTCAAGCAATGTTTGCCCTGTTTGGGCAGTAAGCGAAGGATTTCAAAAGCAGACAATTTTAAAACTTTATCTTCATTTTAATAGAAATAGATAATTACTAGTGTTAGATTCCAGTGACACTTACTCCATTGTCCATTGTGTTTCAGGTCCATCCAACAGACCAAGTACATTTTATTTCGCTTCCATCTGTCATCGACGCCGGTTGTACTCATTCGACGTCAAATCATGTCTTTGATCGTTCAAAGGTATTTAAAACTTGTAATTTCCAAAAAATCACAATACCTTTTGTTTTAATTCCTTCTTTATTTATTATTCTAGCAAGGGCCGGGCAGCTGCTCCGCTCTCGTACACTGTCTCTCTGACTGAAGGTATGCATATTGATTTTTGCATAAATTATTTTTTTAGTATCGTTTTTTATTTCCATTTATTAGTTTCATTAATTTCAATTATATTTTCATTTTCTATTTCAAGACAACTATGACAGTATTGTCTTGGTGGCTTCCCAACTCAGCTCAGTGAAGGACATATCCGCTGAGTTTGACCATCTGTTGACCAAACAGATAGAGGTACATAACAACTTCTACATAAAACAAATATTTTTTGACATGTATCAAAGGTTCAAATTTCCTTTGGTTATTTTCCATGTTGATGGTCTACAGTAGACCTAAACTATAAAAATAGCTTCTGGTATTTCATAGTGCAATGTTGACTCGTGTTGTTGATAAATGGATATTGAATGTCATTTAAAAGTCAAAAGGATTCATTGTACAAATATCATTTTTCTTCCTATTAATTTTATAGGTTGATGCTAGTGTTGCTAAAGATGGCTGTGTCGTCCAATCCAATTTACCTTCCAAACGACTCGTTTATGCCCCAACTGGACCTGTTGATCGAGATTATGATGACGTACGTCGTTTTGCCGATTCTGCTGCCAAAGGAGTCAAACGGTTGGTCAACAACATTAAAAGTTTAATCAGTAACCAATGTCTCAAATCTTAAGATAATGTAAAGATAATTCAAGCTGATGAAAATTTTCCATAATTCTAGAGCTGTAGCCGCTGGATCAAATAAGCCTTTGTTAGTTGTAGTACCAGACAATCGTTTCAAGGTGACTCTTATTCCTTGTATGACATGTCCAATGGAAAAAATGCATTTTGTATGTATTTCTAATCTGTATTATTATTTGTTTTTTTAAAAAAAGAACTCCACATTAGTGTCTGTTCTTGGTGCCCTTGAAGCACTGTATGCGGTGAGTAATCTTATCATGTAAAATTTACAAACCATAAAAAGTTGGTGGAAAAATTTATTTGTCTTTTCTTTACATGTTTAGCCCCTTCATTACCGAGAGAAACGAGCAATTGCTGCAACCAAAGTACTTACATATAAAATACTGTCACACTAATGACACATACTTTTATCTTAAATTGACTTAAATTTCATTCAGTATGAAATATTATTAAATTGTAGGTAAAGGAATTGGGAGTATTTGGGAAGAATGCAGGAGAGCTCAAGAAAACTGTCGAATTGGCTCTTGCTCTTGAGAGTGGACGGTGAGTTGAATAATTATTTTAATAAATTGATTAATCTGTGCATTTTAAAAATTCAACATGTACATTTTATTTAGTTATGTTGCGAGGGACCTTGGAGGTGAAGATCCAGAAAGAATGGCTCCTCCAAAATTTGCCAACTATGTACAAGAACTTTTTGCCAACACTGCTGTCAAAGTAGAGGTTATTTCCGATCGAAAAGTATTCGAGAATGAATATCCACTTTTTGCTGCTGTTGATCGAGCAGCCAGTGGTAAGAAATTCAACTTTACAAATATTTCTGTACTCGTGTACAATAAATAAATTGAAATGGAATATTTCTTTTTAGTTGTGGAGCGACATGAGGGTCGAATTGTTTACTTGACATATCAAGGAGAAGGTATGAATTCAAGTCATTTTGATGTATATAATATTATTAACATGATACTAAAAATATTGCATTTTTTCACACAAAATTTTTAGATTGCATAATTGTTTTAAAACTATACATCATTCTATATCGTAATATTCCATATTTTTTGGGCAGGTCCAATTACAAAGACTTTGATGCCCTGTGGTAAGGGAATCACCTATGACACCGGTGGTGCTGATATCAAAGCTGGAGGAATTATGGCTGGTATGAGCAGAGACAAATGCGGAGCGGCAGCCGTGGTGGGATTGTTCCAGGTCCTTGAGAGTCTTCGTCCTAAGGGTATCAAGGCTATTGGAGGTTTGGCAATTGCTCGTAATAGTGTTGGAGAAGAATGTTATGTAGCTGATGAGTTGATTGTAAGCCGTGCTGGGAAGATTGTTCGAATTGGTAATACAGATGCTGAGGGTCGTATGGTCATGACTGACGTTTTGTGCAAGTTGAAAGAACTTGCTCTGAATGAAGTCAATCCTCATTTATTCACCATCGCCACATTGACTGGTCATGCTTGTCTTGCCGTTGGAGGGTACACCGCTGTCATGGACAATGGTCCAAGTCGTAAAGAAAATTTTGCATCACAAGTTCAGGCTGCTGGTGAATCACTTGGTGACATGCTTGAGATTAGTACACTCAGAAGAGAGGACTACAATTTCACCAAAAGTATGTTTTTGCTCACCTTTTTTTTTCAAAAAATAACAATACAAATAAAATTCTAACAACATGAAAAACTTTTAGGTTCCGTTGAGGGAGAAGACTTGCTTCAATGTAATAATGCTGCTTCAAGCCGTACTCCAAGAGGTCATCAATTCCCAGCAGCATTCATGATTGAAGCCGCTGGTTTGGAAAAACATGGAATTGATAGTTCCAAGCCCCTCAAGTATTCCCATTTTGACATTGCTGGTGCAGCTGGAGACTACCCACATCATCCAACTGGGGTCCCCGTCTTAGCCTTGTCCAATGTTTTCTTTGGAGATCAGTTCTAGTAATTTACGAAAGAGCAACTCAACAAAAACTCATTCAAATTCATTACATGATTCCATGATATTTTGAAGATGGTTTAATTATGTTAATTATAATCATGTCATCTATTTTTGTGACATTTTTTCTCCATCACTGAGCCTTAAATATGTACATGTTCTCTCTCTCAAAAATAGTTATCTTGTAATTAAAGAATGATTATGATAAATTCGGTAATTGATGGCAAATAATTTTGATTATTGAATACTACTACATAGCATCGTACAAAAATATTGTTCATACAATAAAATTCATATACTTATTTGGCATTGAACTTGTCTACTACATGTCATATATATTAATTAATAATTCTAGTAATTAAAATGCTCGAGTTTGTGCGCTATAAATTACCAATTGATTTACATTACATTACGTAAAAAAATTATCAACCAAAGCTCATTAAAAATAAGATATGAGGATGACAATTTGGAATTATTGTTGACGTGCAAATGAGCATTTTATCTAAAAAATAGTCTACAGTGTAGACACTACACTTTTACTACAGTACAGTGTACATAAGTATAGAGACAAAGGAGAATAATAAAATGTTTTAAGCGAAACTTTAAAATAGACATTTATACATCCAAGAGCATTACATATACCCGGTATGTACATTGTACATTGGAGCGAAAACAAAAGAGTCTTAGATAATGCAAATGCATATAAAGAAGACTCAAGAGAGGAGATGAGGACGTTGATGTAAGTTTGGTTGACACCTGTCTCTGACTATGGGTAATGGTAATGTAAACAGATTAAGAAGTGAGTGTAGTGAGATAATACACAAGTACATACTACATAAGTTGGATGAGAGAGAGAGAGAGAGGATATAACTCAGTCTTTTGTCGATGATAAGCGCCCAGGTAGGATTTTACAAGAGTGTTTGAGAATATAGGTCGAAGAGTGAATAAACTTTATGTGCAAAAGAGACTTCCGTAGAGAGGAATATTCTCATGGGGTTGCGAATGGTATAAAAAACGTGATAAGCGAGACTTTGATGATGGTGGTGAGACCTGATGTAGCAAGTAGTGTGATGGTACATATTATGTCTATTGTCTATCATGATGATTTTCCTTCTTAAATCTCATCTGATTTTATATAAATGCTAACGAGCCCCTATGGACTTGTCTCAGGTTTTTGCACCCCGAATATTCCGCCAACTCTCTCTCTCTCTCCTCATTGCCATTGCCAATGCCATCAACATAATACTCTCTCTCTCTCTGTATATTGTATATTTTTTTTACATAAACCAAAGAGAAACAAGTACAAGTCAGAACAAGACAGAGCCAAGAGCAGACCAACAAAATGCACTAACAAGTTGCCCAATGCACGCTCCCGAACTCCATTCATGCTAATCAAAGTCATCAACATAATATACACTATATATATATACCATTACATATGCAGATACAGGTAGAGAGGATAGTCATCAGGATGATGAGAGTCCATTGAATACTCAACACTTGGTGATTCTTATCAATATTAAAAAAAACATACGTGTTTATCATAGAACAACTCAACATTATAATATATTATGCAATATTATATATCTACTTATTTTGTATATATATTACAGGTATGCATTATCCAATAGTTCCAGTACGAGAAAAGAAAAAGCCTTTTTTCTCCAACTCTCTTCAACTTTTGCCTTTTAATGCCTAAAGAAAAAACAGAAAATACTCTTACCTTCATCTATAGAGAGCAAACCAGCTGAGATTGAATTGTAGTTTATGTAGTACATAATATAAAATTATTTAACTATCTATCCAACTATCAATATTTGCTTGGGATTTGAGGATGCAGGGGGTTTTGTACGTACATGTATAATCACATTGTCAAGATCTTGACCGTTGACTCCTCACATTGATAGTGTCATGTGCCATATGATACGTCTCTCTAGGCAGATGATTTCTGCAAAAAAAATCCTTTCCTACCTTCTCCTCTCTCTATCATTTGTACATGGGAGTAGGTACATAAAATGAATTGATAATTGAAGCATCACTTTAATCAGAATGTAAAATATATTCAATATTTATTATATGACTACAATATTATGCCAAAGAAATATACAACCACATAATAAAATTATATTATTAACATTTTACATCAGAGCAGTAGCTCAACTCTCTCTCTCTCTCTGTAATATTACACACACATAATATCCGTACACATAATATATAGGTGCGATACACCTTAAATCCCTCTCTCTCTCTTCATTTTTGATGGCGGACATTCAACTCAAAACGGGAAAAACTCAACAAGTCTCTCCCTTCCTCTTTCCCTTCTTTCTAAAAACTCTAATTTTCTTTCATATCATTAAATTTTTTTTAAAATATAAAATTAACGGAGCAACAAATTTTTATTTTTTTTTGTCAACTAACTATCTCGTCCTTTCTCTCCTTGTACACTAAAACTTTTACTTAAACTTGCTGTACTCTTAGAGGAATAGAAATTTGTGAGATGAAAATGAAAGCATTTTTTATAAGTACATAACAAAAGTAAATGTTGTTGAAATTTTTCCTTTTTTCTTCTCTTTTTGCACTTGAACTCATTTACTCTACGTTCAAAGTCATCTTGATGAAATTTGATACATAAAAAAAAGGGAAGATGACCAAGAGGATAGTTGAAAGTTGGAAAGGAAGTTACAGCTTTTCCCATTACTTCCTCTATTCATTGTACTTTCGTATAGTCATAATGTTAAGAATATTTCTTGTACATGGGGCCGGGTGTCTGTTTATGTGAAAGACATTAAAAAAAGCAATTTTTTTGGACAGGAATGTTTGTTGAGGTAGATCGCATTGAATTGAATTTTACACTCTCATCTCAACCTCATCTAACCCATTGAGCTCACACTCGTCGTTTCTCAGACAATTTTTTTTTTTGCTGGCTACAACTATCTTGCTTCCTCAAAGAAGAAGAAAAAATCCATTGAAATTGGACGAAGAAAAATGAGTGAAGAACCGTTCTTCACTTTTCATGCCTGTCAAAGATAAGCGCATCATGTAATTCATGTATAGCTGTAATAAGGTGTGTATGAAAGTGAGGGAGGCAGGAAGTTCATCTTTGTATCTCTAAGAATGGAGAATGGCTCCTGCTCCAAGCAGGCACTTATACACACATAGCCATAATGATGAAATAATAATGATTCAGAGTGCGGTGAGCAATGGAAAATATGGTCTTAGACATTACAAACACATCTCCCTTTTTTTTCTTTTCTTAGATAGTTGCATTGTTGTTCTTCTCTTCCTCTATTCCATGCACAAGAGAGAGAGAGAGGGAAAAAAAGACGCGAGTGAATAGAATAAGGAAACCCTCATCGGAAAAAAGGAGACGTCTACCCATCTTCTTCCTACAAATAATCGTGTAATATGTACCAAAAAGAATAAGGTAAACCTCAGGGACCATCTGATTGCCTAGGTACCGTAAGCTTCGGGTCAATGCCCGAGTTATCCCTTTCGCCTCTTTCTCTCTCTCCATTGCCGCAGTCTTTTTTTTCCTTAACCTTTAGAAAGAAAAAATGTTGATATATTCTGTCCATCATGTAAGTATAATAAATCCACACACATATGTTCCGTTTGTTTGACTAGTCCCTTCATCCTCCTTTCCTTCTCTTGTTCTCTTGTTCTTCCTCAAGTAAATACGAGAGAGAGAAGAATTCAAATGAAAATATAATTTTACATCCGTATTTACTTTTATGTATGACTATTAGTTTTAATGTAGTCACAAGGAAATAAATAAAAGTTCCTCCTCTCTTTTACCACTAACGACCACTTGAGACACAATAATTCCATGTCCACACTTTTACTCTAACCATTCTTTGGCACATGAAACTCTGACTCATCTTTGTATACTCTTTCTTTTTTTTGACGTTGCGTGATCAACTGATAAAAAATTCACTGTTATCCAAAGTCTCTCTGTGACGTACGGTTCGGTCTGATGGTGGTCGTGATGTTTGGTGTGGTAGAGGACTGTGAGAGAAATACGGTTATACAATCTTTCTTCCGTCTTCCTCCATCCTTCCTTATGTATCTTCATCTCTCTCTTTGGGTAATTGGTTTCATTGTTTCCTTGATCAGGAGAGAGAGAGAGGGGTAGTGGAGGAATGTAAATATATGATAGAAAATATTTAACTAGGTTCACGGTGAGCAACCTTTTACTTCTTCCTCCTCCACTGAAATAAATCCCGTTATTCACTTGCCACGGAATGAAAGTTAAGATGAGTTGCAGCTGCTTCTTCCTCCTCCCTTTCTTTTTATTTTCTTCTCCCCCTCCCCTCTTTTACCGGTACGTACAGAGTCCATCGCTTATTTTTTCAATTAGCGCGTGGTAACAAAATAAGAAAGAAAAACAAGAAACGGCATATATTTATTATTATTATTCTCTCTCTCTTTCTAGAATAATTTATTTGTTTTTAAGGAAGGGCAGGATTTTATTTGCAAATTTTTTTTTGTAAAGTATGTGACAATTTTCCCTTTAATTTACTGACCAGTCTAAAACTCTTAATAATTTTTTTTTCAGCTTTTTGACTAGATTAAGTTGGCTATAATTGACCAATTTATTGTATTGTGTTAAAATTTAATATAAAATGACCCACCCAACATATACACAGGAGGTCAATTTTTTACAAGAGTTGACAATAAAGACTCTATGAGGGAAGAAAATGTGACTGGACACACATTTAAACCCTACGAGTTGGGAAGGAGGACCCTTGACAATGGTTAAAAGTTTTATATTTTGTAATGAAATGAATGCAACAAAGTCAATGATTTACCTGACCCTTGAGTACAATTTTGCCCTTGCCCCTTGTTTGACCCTGAGACCGTCATTATTGATACATTTTATTAGGTTTATGTGACATCACTTGTTACAATATTTGTCATACAATTATAAGCTATATATAAGTACACTTACAATGTAAATGGACACACACTCACTCCCTTTTTGTGAAAAGGAGACATGTCCCTTTTTTTCATTTAACCTTTGTCATTCATTTTGGGGACTGGGCACTTGAATAAAACTGACCATGTGTCTCTCAATAGGAAAGGCCAACGGCCAATCATCTCATTTATTTAAGCCGCCTCCATATAGAATCTTCCTCTCTTGTCATTTCTTCAATATTCATTGACTGATGACTAGCGTCCCCGTCTCTCCAACAATATAAAAAGTCCACAATTTAATACATAATTAATTTAATTATAATAAGTCAGAAGATTTGAATATTATTTAATTTATCTGTCTGTACAAATTCATAGTCAACAAAGGAGTAACGTATTGTTTAAATTGCACAATAAATAAATTGGAGCTGTTGACAATCTTGTTGATGCGTTCAATATCAAGTTAAAGTTGATATGAAGTGTAATATTTTTTTAAAAGAACAAGTAAATAGTAATGATATTTAAGACAATGGTATCATACATCCGAGTCATTGCCATCCATTAAAATATGTACAGATACGACAGATATCTGGTTTCATTCTTGTCAAATGCTCATGTACATGGGACATTGTGTAGTCTTAATTTTTATTGTCACAAGATTGTACTCATCCCCTCTCCCCTCGTGGTAATGACAATGACAGTCATCCTTGTAGTCAGGTTCAAGTTTCTAGTTTTTTTTCTTGAATAAGTTGAAAGTAATAATAATAGTAACCTATGGATCTATTTGATGTCACTCTACGTCTACAACACTGTCCCCATCAACCCCATACATACTGGCATCTGAAAACAATTCTCTTACAGAATTCTGTACATCCACCCCCGGCAGACAGACAGTGCCCGGTCATATAGAAAATATATAATATTTTTATATTTCACAAATTTCAACTAGACAAAATATCCCTACATAAAGGTAGCCATACAATATAAATATATATATATATATAGTGTTCAAAATATTTGTAGGTATAATGGTATATTCAAAAAATAATAATATTATAGGAGGAGTGGTGGTGTTAGATGTAGTAAAAATAAGGCTATTTTTGATTTCACTTTCACATTCATTGTTTGACAAAGAAATGGACGATTACCTCTGTTTTCACTGTTTCTTCTTCTTCTTCTTCTTATCTCTCTATATGGCTCTCTTCAAGTCTCAGTACTCATACACCACCTTTTTCCTTGTCCCATCATCCGTCCCTTTTTTCAATTGAAATTGAAACAGGTAAAACTAACTTGTTGTATCTTTTTTTTTCTCCTTGTTTCTTTTTCCCAATTTTTCAACTCATGTCTTCCTTAAATACTTATATAGACCCTCATTCTTATGGCTTGCCTACAACGACTTAAAGTACCTTCTTGATGTTGAGCATATATACATATATAAATATGTATATGTATGCTTCTCTTATTGTACAGAGTTCATTTATTTTAATATTCCAGTCCTCATCATTGCACACTATTGTTTAATATGTATATAACTCCATTGGAGTTACTCCAACTACAGTCCTACAGATATATTGTAGTTTATAGAGGCTTTGTGTAATTTTATAATACATTTGTATTTATATCATATACACTTTTAAACATTACGTCAAATTTCATAGGACCACTTAACTAAGCTGTGGTATTATCCTTGCTCCTCCATTCTTCTCACTTTTTTATTTTATTATTATTACTTGTAACAAAAATGATTTTGTTATAAAAACTTTTTTTCCTCAGCGATAATCAAAATATGAGGATCCTGCTCCTCCTAGTCCACAATTTTTTGGATACAAAGATAATTTACAATTAATTAATTACAAATTTTAAAATTAAATCAAGTCTTCTCAAATCATTTTAATCTCAAACCTAAAGGACAAGAGAGGGAAGAACTGAAGAAAGTATTAAAAAATGACACCAACATTTTAAAAATAAAAGACTGAAGAAGTATGGTCAAAAAAATTGTAAATCATGATGATGTTGTGCTAGTCCCCAAAAAGAAGAAGAAAAGAAAAAAATCTACTAATTTGACTATACCTCGTCTAGTTTCTTGAAAAAAAGACGACTCTTGGAAAGGAGAAGGAGCCAGTAATGTTTTTGAAGGGGATTATAATAATGAGACTCTTACGAGTTGTTTTATGTGGTCATTAGGAATGCATTGCTCTCTCTCTCTCTATTTTGAATTTGTTAAAGGGGGAGTATCTTGTATGAATTGTTATAAAATACATATTTATATACATGTACACAACTTATCTGTATGTTGAGTGTCATTGTGAGGGTAACTCATATAAAAATAAGTTGAATATTAGGACGACAACAAAATAAAAAGTATGTTTTTTACGTGGAGGTATTTTGAGCTCTTTAAAATGTATTTTGTCTATCTCAATGAGGAATACAATCTGTATAGAGAGAGATATTGCGTGTATATGTAAATCTGGGTAAAATTCAAAGTTTTAATACATCTAAAACATTACATGAATATCCCCCTCCATGTAAGTGCTTGACTCCCAACACACACACAGGGGTAGGTAACTAGTCATTGTAATGAAAAATGCTAATGTTACTCTAAAGAGTTGTATCTTGTAGGGAGAACATGTACACAGAGAGAGAGAGAGAGAGGATGGGGTCAGAGGCATGATTCAAGTGTAATGCAATCCAATATTGAATGTGTTTGTGCGTAGAATTGGTATGCATGAGATTACATGTAGTCAATTTTGTATATAAAAACTATACAACATATTATGTTTTAAACGAGAATACCAAGAGTCCGATTAGACGAGAGAAAAACATAATAAGAGAGAGAGAGAATCCTAAAGGGTTGATGATGAGCCTAAAGAAGATGAAATTTAAGTAGAAATCTTGTGTAGCCGGTTCACTATTAAAGAATTCCCTTTCCGACACACTAGGAGCTATTTATAGTCAATACAAAAGAAGTTTAGACAGACAATTCTTTTCTTTTTTTTTTGCTTTTTTCGATTGAAAACATTCTCAAAATTTTTTTTTGTCATTCAAATTCAAGTCATTTAACATTTTACAAATATAACAAGTCCAAACTATTTAAGTATATTTAGTTAGTTGTAGTTTTGTAAAAATAAAAATAAAAGTCTCTTTTTATGCGTATGAACTTGGCCATGCCATCAATATCAATAGTAAAATGAATGACTGCAAATAAGAGAAATAATTTATTTGTCTACACATTTACTCCTCCAAATGTCATTTGAGGTGGTTGGTGTCTCAGTCTACCTGTCTCCTACCTGTACAGATGCGTGTTATGTACATTAAGATGGAGATGGCAATGTCTCATTTAATGCCAAAAATGTACATGGTGAACCCCATATCATGTTTTTTTTACACACAAAGACAAGCTCATGAGAGAGGAGACGTTGGGCAGTGTGAGATCATCAAGTGGAGTGTTGACAAGGTGTCAAGAGATCTTGGAATGGAAAGGATTAGGATTAGAAAGCAGGAGCATCTCCCTTTCCGTGTGAATCAATCTATAGACAAAAATTCTCCCAGGGTGTGTCTTCCTCAACTCTGCATCTATTGACCATCATCATCATTATCCTCCATTCCATACACAAATCATCAATCATACCCTAGGTTACACGTAGACTGGAGAGAGACTAATTTTTGTATATTAAATCTATGATTATTAGGGATATTAAAATACATGATGATGTCTTGTTCAAAATAATTGCAAAAAAATTCATGTAGAGTTTAATATGAAAGATTGTAGTTTGTAGTACATGAATGTATCTCTTGTGAGTAATTATGTGTGTGGAGGGATCCACCTGTGACTCGTTGCGTACGCGAGGAAGTTCTTATTGTCGTTCAATCTCAATCATCAACTAGATCCACTCAACTTTACTCAAGAGAGAGAGAGAGTATGTTCCTCTCTTATTGTGTAGATGAGAGAGTGTGTGTATCTTTTATCCAGTGCTTCAAGGCGTTCAGCTGCATCTGTTGATGTTTTTTATGAGCTTTTATATGCAAATCTAGTGATTTTGCTCTATTGTGAATGACCTCTGCAGCCTCGTAAGCTCTACCTTGTCTTGTTGATGCGTCCTTTTCACTACACACACATACACACACAAACACACAATTTCTCTCCATCTAAAAGAATGCGTCGCACTATCCTTGAAAATTTTACTAACATTTTTTTTTATTTGTAGGATACTCGAAATTTTATCATTTTTTTCATCTCTCTCTCTCTCTCAATTTTAATAATGATTTTGTAACAGTAAAACTGGGAGCAAGGGGTAGTAAAAATAAATGTTTTTTTTGCATTCACATACATATCTATTACCTGTATGTTATGCCACAAAAAAAATGTTTTTGTACAGACACAACTGAACATGTACAATAGACGAGTGACAGCCTTGCATAAAAAAAATGTCATGTACATTTTTTGATGGGGTCATTGTCAACGGTCATAATAAAATTGATTAAACATCTCAACTAAAATGTTGTGGGTATATTTCCTCTCCCTCATTTTTATTTTATTAATTCAAAAATCACATTGACAAAAAATAGAAAAAATCAAAATTGTCCAATATCCACATTCTCTCCCCGTATTGTTGATGGGTGAGTATTTTTTGTAAAATAATTAACCAACTATACAAAAAAAAGATAACTTCCGGGAGAGAGCGAGAGAAGGAGCCTAGAAATGATGGGGTGTCCATAGATGGGTCCTATCTTAATAATATTTTGCTTTGTGCTTTGTGAATAAAGTACAAGAGTCGACACAAAAAAAAGAAGAAGAGTCTCTTAGACTTTTTGGGAAGGTGTCGGCGAGTGTATTGGGTGGTTCAACGGTGGAGGAGAGAGTGGCTGGTGTTGAGTTGCCCACAAGAAGAGTGACGAGTGAACTGAAGGAAGGGGGGAATATTTCTTGTATACACTCGTTCGCTCTCTCTCTCTCTCTCTTTCCGTCTCTGTCAGCTCCTACTGTTCACATGGGGGTCTCAACCCTATTAAAGAGATATATTATGGTGCTCCTTTTGAGCCTCTCAGGTTTTGGCTCTCCTACTAGAAAAACATCTGACCACTCTCTAGCTCTCCTCTTGTTCTTCTCTCTCTCTCTCTTGTAGGAGAAAACTAAGACGCTTTTACTATCCCGACTTCAGTTTTCCGTGAAACCTCGGACTAGCAGTTAGCTCTGACTTGTCAATTAACATTTGCCCATTGACGCTGACACTGAAGACAAGAGACAAAACTCCCCACCACCAACCAAACACCACCCCCTCCGTACAAATATAAAAAAAGTATAAAGACAAACTCTCACTACTTGACTACTTCCAGTGCTTCACACTCCTTGTGTCTTGTTGTTTCAAAAAAAAAGGTTTTTTCTTTTTGCCAAACTCTCCTTCCGGATCTACTCCTCATTGAAAAGAAAAGACAGAGAAGGAAAAACGAGGACCAAGTTAGCACACACACACAAGACACACAACACACTCTCACAAAAACCCAACACATCACCACCGTCTACACAATTCAACTCACACACAACTCACTCACTCTCACAACTTTACCTACGCTGTGAGGAGCTCTCTCTCTCTCTCTCTCTCTCAACACTTCTCCTTGTCATAGTTGACCTCCGTTGAACTTTACTCCTTGGCTCTCCTCCAGAAAAATGGACCCGAAGACATTGGACCCCACTGGCCTTTATTAACCTTCCTATTTATCCATTTTATTTTGTGTGTGTCAAACCTCCTTCCATTCCCACCACAAGAAAAAAAATCATCTTAAATTTTGCACGAGCAAAAAACAAACAACGTAGCGAGGAATAAAAAAATTTGCAAAATACAACACAAGAGTTTTTTTTGCACAAATATTTACTACAAAAAATCCAGCAACATGAACCCACCGAAAAAATTGGATCCCACGGGTCTCTATTGAGAGATTCATCACCAATTTCTCCTTACAACCTTTGTCTGTCTCTCTGTCTGTCCATGTCTAAATTGAAAAATTAAAAAAAAAAGTCTCAAATATAATCCACCATAAAGTTCAAGACGAACGGCCTTCCCAAAAATATTATTTTTATTTTTGAAAAAAAAGTACTGTCACAAAATAATTTCAACAATTATGGAAGCTTGTCATCCGTGCAGAATCACGCCGGCTCAAAAATCCCAACATCATACAACATTCAAGTAAGTTTTTTAATTATTTATTATTATTACTATTTCTCTCTTTAGTATTTTATACACACACTGGAGAATTTTTCTTTTTTTAAATTTTGCTCAAAAAATACACTACTTTTTTAATAGTCATTGGGTTACAATTTTAAATTTAAAGACGTTACTAAAATTAATTGAGAATTTCATTCTCTCTCTCTCCATTCATTCCACATGCGTTTTTTTCTCCTGTTTCCCTCCATGACTTCCATGAGAGAGAGTGAGGTTAGGTTGCCTGAGGATAATGAGGATAATAATGGCAAAAGTGTACCTTCTTTTTAATATATTTATAATATAGGAAATATAGAGAAAAAAACTTTTTAAAAAAAATATTCCCAAAAAATAAGTCTCAGGTGTCAGTTTGTCGGCCCTTTACTTTTTATTTTTTAAGTCCTGACTCTGGAGGCGCTCCATTTACTACGTTTATAGTTTTATCATCTTTCTCTCTCTCTCTCTCTCTCAAGAAAAACTTTTTTTCCAAAAACAAAGACACAAAAAATTAAATCCTTTTTCCATTTCCCATCTCCTTGACTCATCAGGCAGGCGATCTCATTTTTGTGTGTACAGATAGACCAAAAAAAAGGTATCAAGTTGATAGTATCAATATAAAAAGAGAATGAAAATGAAAATTTACGTGTCAAAACATTATTTCCTCATTTCTCTCCCTCTTTTTTTCTTAAAAAAACGAATTTGATGAAAGCCCGATATTATAATTATGATAAATATTATCTCATCATCATTTTAAATATATAACACCATATTAAAGAAATATATATAAAAGTTTTAGTCCAATAGAAATAATTATAATTTATACAGTAATTATTGTACTGGATAAGTATATATATAAAAAATAATTATGTAGATTGTGTCATGTGTACTAAAAACGAGCTTTTGACATTTTGAATGGAAAGACAATTGTCTCTTTGACACATGTTCCACAACAAAGTTGAGTTGAATGGAACAAGGAAGGAAAAAGAAAGCAATTATAAATAATGAATGATTTACTCTTTAAGAATTAAAGGAGATGTGTAATGTGTTAGTGCCTAATGTCAAAAAAAAAAAATTTTTGAATGAGAGTTAGCGTTAATAGAAGGAGAATAATTAAATTGATTTTAAATAGAAATAATACCTTCTCATGTCCTAGATATCTCTTAGTGACTCCTCCAGGTCGGCGCCTCTCCATATAATAATTTAATTTAATTATGTATATGAATCTCGTAAAATTTTAATTGTTACTTGGTTGTCTTGTCTTCATGTTATCAATTCTGTGGCTTGAGTTTGAGTTTGACCTAAAAATAATTTTAAAATGAATTAATAGTTTGTTTTAAATACTCTCCCACTCTCTCAACGTTGGCTGAAAAAAAATTTTAGAGTTGAGTGACAGTCATAAGTTTTAATGATGGTTACAAAATAGCAAACTTGTTGTGTATACTTGCACGTGCTCACACACAATTCATTGCCATTGTTGCCAATGGTATAGAAATTGGACTGTATATATTTTATATATAAAGAAGTGGCTTAGTACATGACAAAGGTTAAAATAAATATAAAATTCTATTTGTTGTTGTTACACGGCTGGCATATATTGGTGAGGGAGGTGATTGAATCATCTTTTAAATTTTATCATTTATTATTTTTTAAACCTACTCTTCTATACACACACACACACACACACACACACTAAAAGGTATGTGAGATGTGTAGTAGCTTTTGTAACAGCCATTTTCTTCCGGGTTCCACCCTTTTCCTCTTTAATCATGACTGTGAATCATATTTTTATTTAATGGTGAAGACAAATTAATATTTAAATTGTAGGGTTTTTTTTCTTTTTGGAAGACATGATGGAATGTCTTTTACATGTAATTAACTTGTTAAGTGAGTTCAATAGAACATTGATTATTTTACGAATGGCATAAAGTGGAAATGAGATCACATGCAAAGTCAACATTATTGTCCGGATATACACATTTTAAAATTATACTCTACATTTTATAGACAGAGTCATTCATTCCATTTATACAATCTACCACTCCTGCCTCTACCTTTTGTACATATTTATATTCTCACTACTTTTATTTGTCATTCATTTTATGTAGAACGTTTTTGCAAAATTTTTACTGTAATTAGCATTTATCTCTTCTGTCAACGTTGCATTTTTTCCTTTGAAGAGACAATTTTTATTTATGTGAATGTCATACAAAGCATTTTTTTAAAAAAAATTAAAGTTTAGATAAAACCACGAGAATATTTATTTGTCGACCTCTTTTTTTTATTGTCAATCAAGTATTCTTACAAATATGGTAAAATGTATATTTTGCAAATTTGCAAATATAAAAAAATACATTTTCTTCCCAGGGCCTACTTTTTTTCTGCCAAGCATTGAATTGACATCCTTGAAATTATTTGGATTGGACACAAAATTCTACATTTTTGTCAAGTTGACACTTGACAATTGCAAAAGTGCAAACTGTATTTATTTAGTTCCCACGCAAAAAATAGAAAGAAAAGGGGGAAAAAAAGATTGCAAAAAATATTTGCACTGCCAAGTACAGATACAATGTTATAAAAAAATAATTTCAACATTCTAAATTTAATTGTGCTGACTTGGACTCAATTTTTTTGTTCCCATAATTTGTCCTTATTTTTATTAATATTTAAATTTAAATCTGAGTTTACATTCTAAAAAGTATTTTTATGATACAAAATCAGTATATTTTATTGCTACACTTGGATTTTTTAAAAATTGTAAGTGAAAGTGTATAAAAATTTTTAGAAATGAAAAAGTCATAAATTGAATTAACTAAACTGGGTTTAAATTACATAAAGTCCCACATGGGTAGTGTGAAGAGGGGTGTTATATGAGACTTGAGAGAGACATAATGTCTCTAGTGTAAAATTTATTACAGTGTCCCACAATCTCACGTCACTTTTTATGACTCGTATCAATATTTACTATAACTTGTTGTAAGTATATCTCCAAGGGATAAAAAAATGGAGGGGATACAAAAATTACATTGAGTTGCTCTTGAACATTTTCTTTTTATTGCCACTCCTTTGTTACATGCCGAGGTTGCAGTTGCATCTCTCAAGTGCAACTTGCATTCATTTTCCAGTCCAAATTATTCACTTTCCATTTTACTTTTAATACGTCTCCCCCCCTCTCTCTCTCTCTCGTTTTTTACTGCACATTTTACATTGGAACACTTGGGGCTCATTTAATTGTCCTTTATTTTAGTTTGGTTATAGATAGGGGCAGAAATTGATATTTTGTGGCATTCAGCATTGTTGACATAGGACATGAAAATCTTTGGGGTATCCTTGGATCACCCGCCCTTTTGGCTTTTCTTGCTCTACAAAATGTCTATTATTAAGTACCCCTCTAATTTAAGTATGATTAGACTCTTTTCCATTGTCGGCCTTCCAGTTCAATTGTCAATGCCATATTTAATAATTGCAAACAATTTTAAAACTCAGGTAGAAACTATTTAGAACAAGAAAATATTTTTTTCCACTTCTAACATTTACGACACACTAGACACACTTAAAATTAGAAGGAGAGGCTAGAAGAGTCATAAATTTAGTCTAAATTTAATTTTCTAGTTTTTCTCTTCATATTTTTGAAACCATTTATTCCATACAAAATATTATGTAGGAAATTTTTTTTTGCAAGAATAGAGATAAAGAATTGTGTGTTAAATTTATTTTTAAAAAATTTAAATTTTTTTAAAAGAAATTGTACTCAATTTTGTAAAAATATTTTCTCTTTTTTTCTCTATTTTTTAAGAATGAGGATAAAATACAAACAAGTACATATTTATTGGTGTTCATGCTAAAGACTTGTTTTTCTAGCTCTAGCTCTTTAAATGGATGCCATATATACCCAAATAATTATTTAAATTTTGGTCTATGTACAGAGAAATTTTTATTTATAAAAAAAAGAATTAAATTCAATTTGAATTTCCCCTCTTCGTGTCCTACAATGGCCAGACTAGTTGTATGGATGGAAATATTGTAATATTTTCATCATTTTAAAGGGATGGTATGTGAAAAGAGAGAGAGAAAAAAAGCGAGACAATTAAGGTTATTTTTCTAGGCGAAAGAAAGTAAAAGACTGGTTTTCTAAACCTTAAATATAAAAATGTTTCTCATTCAACTTCAACTTGTGTGTGAGAGAGAGAGGAAGGATTTTAAATAAAAAGATGGTCAACGGTCATTTTTATATGTATTTCACATTGAAATTAGGACTCCCTACTAGTCGAGGTTCATTTGATTCTTGCCTTGTAATTTTTTTTTACTTGTACTGTGAGAATCAAGGGGAGGGTACTTGAGAAAGTTGAGTAAATTCAAATAATTGTAACAAGTTTTATATTCATCTGCAAAAAAAATATATTTATTTCTAAGGAAAAAAAATACTTTTTTAAATTTCTATACAAAACTTGAAAACAACCAACAAGTTTTTTAAAGTTAAGTATAGAGTGTAGAATTTATGAGGAATACAAAATATAATATTTTTTTTTAAAAAAAAGTTATTATTCTCTCTCTCTCTCTCAAAAAAAATAAAAGGAAAATGAATGGAAAAAGGGGTTTTAATGAAACGACGATTGTCGTAGATTTGGTCCACTTTTTTTTTATTCATGGAAAAACTTACATGTGCACATGCATGTGGCCATGGTCATGGTGTAGGAGATGGGAGAGAGTAAGGAGGGAGTTAAAACTGTTTTTCCTCAAACTTTTTTTAAGAGTAAAAACGGAACATCTGCTACACACAAAAATATACCCCAAGTACTCGTACAAGTAGCCTTAAAAAAGGAATAGGAGACGAGGTAAATTTTTTGCCAATTTTTCAATTTTGGATACAAGAAGTTCCTCTCCATCTCGACAAGAGAGAGAGAGAGGGAATTAAGGTCCCAAGGAATTGTAGGAGGAAAAAAGGGTTGCCCCTGTCTCATCATGGGCAAAGATAAAAAAAAGAGAGTTGGATATTTTGTTGTGTCTGGTTCTGGTTCTGGGCTGCCCTAGCGTCTGTGGGTCCTCGCTGTGTCATCTCACCTTGCCTCTATTCATCCCCATTAAATGTACATAAGGCTACATTCCTATTCTCCATAGTTAGAGAAGGGAAGTCTGTCAAGAATATCAAAGTTTCATGTTATTCAACATAAACCGCCTTTTAAATATTTCTCTACATAGTGAGACAACATGTCCACGTGCTACAGCCCATCCTCCTTCCATTCCATGTGAGAGAGAGTGAGTCTCTTCTGTCTTTGTGATAAGAAACCATGGAAAAAAATCCCCATTTCCTACACTTCTTCTTCTCTCTAACACACAAAAAAAATCTTCATTTCTTCACGTACAACTTTTATTATTCTTCTTCTTTTTATATTCCTCATGGTAAAATATAAAAAATATTACCCTTTCACTTGACAAAAAAAGATGAACTTTTTTTCATCCTTCCTCCTCCATCCCTTCATCTCTTTTTCTGTGTCTTTTTATAAAATTGTCATTGACAAAAAAAAGAGTGAATTTTACAAGAAATTTTATAAAAAAATAATTCTTTCACAAGACAGTCCTCTATACAATTCAATTCATCTTTCTTTTGTTTGATGGATAAATAAAAGATTAGCAAAAATGAGGATTATTTTTTTGTAGAGAATTTCCTGGTTATAAAATTCATCATATTTTCCACATAGAGACATCTCAGACATCATCAAGATGAAAAAAAAATTAGAAAAAGTATTTTTTTTTCTTTTTTAACATGGCCTGGGTTAGGGCAGGCCAATCCAATCAACCAAGTAACCTCACCAGTTTCATTCCATCGTCTCCATTTTTTTTGTTCCTCCATCCACTTTGATATGCATATTCATGTGGAGGGCTTATATATTTTATGCAGATGAGCTCCATGAGAATGGACGATGACGAACGTTATCCCTTAAAAAAATTTGGAAAAGGGTGAGTATACATTTAGAATGTATAGGAACTTGAGAGGTGACAAAAAAAAGTGGAAAGCTCATTCCTGTCTTTTTTTGTGTCTCTTTATTTTATACGAGACATTTTATACATGAGAGTGAAGAGTAGAGGAAAAAATGGGTGTAATGGGGGGATAGTATGCATAGAAATCAATGAAGCATCTTACATTATGCTAATGAATCCCTCTTCCTCTTCCACTTGTTCAAGTCTTTGGCTCTCAACCTGAGATTATCATACTTTGATTATATATAAATAGATGAGAGAGAGAGAGAGAGAAGCATTCACAAATTTCCACTTGTCTTCTCCTTCCCCCTCTTTCAATGCCCCACTCTTCTTCTTCTTCACCACCGATTAGGTAATTTCCCTTCATGTTTTTTTTTTCTCTATATTTGTAGACAAGGGACCACCACTAATGCTCATCTTATTACCCGTAAAAATGTATAGGACCCTCCTCAGTCCTTGAGCTTCACCACAATATTTCCTACATCTGTAGACCAATTTGTAGGAGGCTTCTATCTATCTGTATAGGATAGACACAAATTTCGTACAAGTAATAAATAAGAAAGGTTTCACAATCTTTGCTTTTGTGTCTGTACTTCATAAGATTGCATACAAGAGAGAGAGAGGGGGGGGGGGGAAACAGGCTTAACATATGGCACTCCTTCCCAAAAAAACTCCACAGATAATCAAGTCGGGCAGGTCAACGGTTTAAACTGAAGGCATGAAGTTCATCAATGAATAAATCTCTCAAGATGAGATGAGTCTCTACTATTACAGATTACACTATAGGAAAAGTACCGCTCTCGTGGCAATTTGAAAGGGAAAAAACGTATTGCATTACAGAGCAAAAAGTTAAGGTTTCAAGCTGAACGGGTTACTCTCTCTCTCTTCCTGGTGCCTATGATCTGGTCCCTTGTATTAGCTGCTAATGTTCAATGTGCATTTCCTACAGGTTACAGTACAAAAGCATGGGAAGGTAAGGGGATGAGAGAGGACAATGAATTTGTAAAACATTTTTTTAAAAAATGTTTCACCTTTACCTTCTCATTGAAATTTACGGTACAAGAGAGAGAGAGAGAGAGAGAGATACTCAGCTGCTTGGTTAGAAAATATTTTTTTATTAAATTTAATTGAGAAATTTAATAAACCTTCAACTTCAAATGAAGAGTAGAATGGAAAGGAAAAAAAATATTTTGTAGCTTTTCTAAACTATAAACAAGGTTTAATGTATTGAATATTAGTAAAAATGCATTTTTCCACATTTCCAATTTTCTCAAGTCAAAGTAAAAGTACAGCGAGAGAGAGAGTGGATTCTTAATTGAAGAAGATGAGGAAGTGCACAAGTTTTTGTGTAGCTGTAGACTGTAGAACGGCTATAATAATAGAGTTAGAGTATTAAAATGTACATAAAAAATATTCGTCACAAAGTTTCATGTTCATGTGGTTATATAACTTTTTTTTCATGTACAATTGCATAGAGACAGTGAGCGTATTTAGCTTTTGGCTGTATAAAATTAGATAAAAAAATGGACAATGGAGTGATGGGATTGATAGGAAAGTTGTATGTAAATATTAAATAGTAAATAAAAATGGAGAGACTCTCCTCGTATGTACATGTGAAAGGAGAGTTAATGTCAGGATAGGAAATGTTGAAATGGTATAAGGATGTATGTAGATTTGTTAATAGAGAGAGAGAGAGAGAGAGAGAGAGAGAGAGAGAATGTAGACATGAGAACGTCCGTCCATAGTTTTCCTGAACAATTTTTTTTCTGTCTTGTCTTTCTCTATCTTTTTTTCCCTTCATTCCACGGAGCCCCTCTTCACCATTAATTTTAGCTGGTCAGACATTGGCCTCGAGTCACCGTTAAAGGCCGATGCACTTTTATTCTAATGCCTCGAGCCAAAGACTAACCTACTCTTTCACACAGCTGATTTGCCACTTGGTCTCTTCTCCTCTCTCTCTCTCTGTACACATACTCTCTCTCTCATGTGAGAGAGTCTCAAGAGTGACAAAACTTTGCTGATTGCTCATAACAATTCACATTCATCCCTCCCATCTCTCTCTCTCTCTCTCACGCATCATCTTCTTTTGCCAATTGTACCATCTACCTCTCCCCTCATTTCCTGTAATCTTACCTCTTTCCAATTCTTGAGCAATTTGTTTCAAGTTATTTTTTTAAAAAATTATATACGTGAAGCCTCACAATTGTTTTTTTGTGAGAAAGTTTTAAGAGTTTTTTTTAATGAAATAAAATTCAAGAGCAATAAATTTCTCTTCTCCTTTCTCTCTACCTTTCTACCTTTTTGTATTTCAACTACATGACAGACAAGCTAAATTTTCACTTTCATTTTCATCCAAACCTCAGATTTTTTTTCTCTCTCTCTCTCTTTCTTGACAACTTGTAAATGTAGTCACTCATTTGTCCAGAATTTTAGTATTGTTTTAGATGAGGTTAAAATTGGGGAAATTTCTTTTGAATTGTTGGGGAAATTTGCATGATAATTTTTATGATGATATTATTGTCTCTACAATAGATTACATGAGCTAAAAGAGTAAAAGAGCAATTAAGAGAATTGTAAGTAGGCTGACTGAATCTCTCTCTCTCTCCTGATGATGCAAAATTCCCTTGTTTTATGACTCAACTAATTTATATACAGATGATGCAAATAGCTTAATGGCTGTCTAGTAAATTATCTTTAAAGCTAATTTGCACAATATGACGCCAGTCTATATTACTTATTTCAAAAACTCAATGAACTCAAAAGTAGCTCATTGAATACCAAATTTATTAGTTGATTATTGTCAAACGGTGAAAATATTTAGAGGGGAAAAAGAGGCAAATCCTCCACGTATAAATAACAATAGATTGGATGATGAGGGAGGAGGAGGGGGTGTGTGTTTGTAGAGAGAGAGAGAGATACTCTGGTTCATTTTAGTTGACCTGAGATGAGTCCATGATATGTAAATATTACTACGCATTTACCTTACTAAAGATGATACTACGTAATAACCCATTTCAAACATAACAAATATTTCAAAAGGGTTTTTCTATCTGCCTGACAATTACTAGTAGAGGAGAGAATGTGGTGGAATTTTTTTCAAAAAAAAATCCATCAAGGAAGGTAATACATGATGATCACTCAAGAACAGTTAAGAATGTTTTTTGAAACACCTACACAGTACACCCTACACATAGAACAGTATTTAGGAGAGAGAGAGAGAGAGAGAGAGAGAGAGAGAGAGAGTACCTGTAACAAACTAAAGGGACACATGGAGGAAAAGGAGGAAGGAAATAGTTGAAGGTTTTCTTCTTGTGGATGATTCATTGAGTAAAGTATTACAAAAGTGGGGGACAGGATTTAGCTAACTAGGATGGGGTGTTTTTCTTATATTTTTCGAGAGAATTCGATACCGTTGTCCAAGCTTTCGTTTGTCCTCATTTACCCTCTCCATCCATCTCTCTTTCTCTCTTGGGCGATTAACGGTTCCATCCAACACGATCAGAGAGAGAGAGAGAGGGGCCTTTCTTAATAATAATCTCAGTACACCTTCACCACCATACCTTTTTAGAGACCCTCTCTCCATATTTAAATATAATACATGTACAATAAAAGACGATTAATTGGATACATTCATAATGTATGTAGCAATGATAATAATAGTAAAACTCTCCCTCCCCCCTCTTCTGACTTGATTATTATAACATTTAATGGTCCTACTCTACTCTTCCCCCTCCCCCATCTCCCAAAAATATTTGTAGACTGGCAGGAGAGTCACGTAGGCCACTGACCTAATTCTTGATCCTTTTTCATAACAATTGGGAGCCTGGTATTTAGTATTATTATTATATCAAAAATTTATTCATCTCTCGAGGACACTAAAGACTCTTCTCTGTGAGCCTCATTTTTGGAGGATCATATACACTTCAAACTATCCTCCCCATTATGAAAATGTAACATTACAGGTGAAATGTAATTAAGTAATTCATAGAATTTTCTAGTTTTGATGAAACACACTATATTTTTTATTGTAGTCTTTTTTTTACCTTGGATATTTCCAAGTGCGTCATTCCAATAAATTTAAATAATAAAAATTGTATCCTTGTGTGTTTGAATGGAGCAAAAAAAATAAAAAAATTTAATGTGTGTTGTATATTAATCTATATCTTTTAAGAGACTCTTTCTCTTTGTGACCCTCAAAAAAATGACATTGACATGTAAAATTCTAACCAAAGTCTCTCTCTCTCTTTCTCTTATAGAAGATCCTCATTCCTGTGGAAACAATTTGGACGAGGACTGGAATGTCATTTGTATCCGGATCTACTTTTAATCTAAGAAAACCTTCTCTCCTCTCCCATTCAAACCAAGGGACAAGAGGGGGGAGGAGGAAAAGATGAGCCGACCAAAGAGCCGGAACTCCATCAGAATCAACTCGGCATTGTTGTTACAATTTTTTATTTAATATAATATACATACATATATATATATTTTATATCTGATTGTGGAGGTGACAATCATCGTGATGCTTTTGCAAGACTGAACAAAATTCTCTTCTTCTTCATCATCTTCATCCAGCCACCCATAAACCATCAACACCACAAAAAAGACCAACACATACATACATGCAGTGCATATATAATTTAATTTTTTTTCAATTTATAAAATCATTTGTACTTGTGCATTACCCAAAAATTATTTAGTTTGGTAAAACACAATAATTAAATTCATGAAACACAATATTAGTCAAATTGAAATCAAATTTTAATTACAATTGTATACAAAAATATACACACACACACGCACACTAATATACACATGCACTAAAAAGGTAGATTAGACAATGAGGAGTAAAATTGGAAGAAAAATAAAGGAGAGAGATGGAAAGTAAGATACAAGTAGAAGAATAATTCTAATTGTATAATTTGAGAGAAATAAAAAAATATTATATATAATTTCAAAATTAGTTCCAAAGCCATAAATGGACATGTTACCACCTCAAAAGAATAAATATAAAAAAAACCACCATCCTAGAATGTAAAATGTAGTCAGTATAGTCATAAGGACAGTTTGGGGATTTTTAATCCAAAATTAAGCCAACTATGATAATGTTGTTTTTTTAAAAAAATATTATTATCATAATGATGACATCATTTCAAAATTTCAATTTGGTGGAATGATCAAAAATAATATAATTTTTTAATTACTATATTTATCAATCAACATGATATAGAATAGAAATGAATTTTTAAAAGAAGAGAAAGAGAGAGAGAAAATATTTTTTAAATATTTATTTTCAATTAAAAAAACTACTACATGCCATTCCTGTCCAAAATAAAATTCTTTTTTTATAAATTATATATATTACAATATTATTATTTATTAAATAATTATATTTTATTTGTTCATTTTTGTTAAAAAAGATACTACTTTCCTAATTTCGACCAAATTTCGAACTTACGGACAATTTTGACTTGTTAGCTTAAAAAAAGGATTATCAAAATTAAATACTAAATTAAATTTTAAATTTATTTTTGAAACTCAAGACACAATAGCAGCCATTGTATACTGATAAAGTTATATATATACGCCGTTCCGTGTCATTTTCCAAAATTTGTTGATTGTCAATTGTGATGGAATCTATCTTGAGAGTTATTTTCAAAAAAATGGCCATTAATTAATTTTTGTGTTAAAATTTTATTTTTTAAAATGGTCAAAGTAGAGTGAGAAAAAGAGAGAAGGAGAAAAAATCTTGGAGAGCAAAAATTCCTCTTTTGTAACAACAGTACAATGGATGAAAGATGAGTATGGATACGGAGCGGTACTATTTTTTATATATAACATAGAACATAACTTTGTATTACAATTTTATTTTAACTAGTATTTTAAATACCCCTGGCTGTTCCTATATTTTAATTATAATAAAATAAAAATATTATATTACTTTTTGTATTTATCTAAAAAAGAAATTTATTATAAATAGTCAAAATTAATTTTCCATTTTTTTAAAAATCTCCAAAATTATTATTAATTTTTTTTGACGTTCACTGGACTCAAGTATTTATTTTTTAAATGATAATTTTGACATTCGACATTTAAAAATCTATCCATTCACATGTCAATGGTATATACTTTTTTAGTATTATAATCAGAGTTTAGTATTTTTTTAAAAAAAATATTTTAATATTTAATTGTAAAGTTAAATAACAATTACAAAATGTCTTTCATTCATTTCCATTGTTGCCTATAAAATATCATGTAAAATTAAATTGTACATGATATTTGTAATCCACAAGTTTAATCAATTTTCAACTGCCTATTGTACACTTCAATATGATGTGTGTGCTTTCATTTTAATTATTAATTAAAATTAATAATACACTACTTTAAGGTGAAAAATGTCAAGATGATGCGTGTGCAAATTTTTTTTCAATAAATTGTTATTTTGTTTCAATTAATTTGACAAATTATACTAAATTATTAGCTATTAGTATCAAATTCTCCAAGTGAAAATGAATTGTAAATTACAATTTGAGAATTGAGTTATGCAAAATAATATTTTTTTGGGATGTGCTTTGTTTTTTTATGTGCCTTAGAAAAAATAATTTTATTAAATAGAGCACAATTAAAAAAATATATTTTTTTTATTTATTTTTCCACAAAAAAAAGATTTATTATAAAATTATTTTAAATACTAATAATTAAACAAATTATTTTTATTCTATGAAAAAATTGTCACGCGTCTTTACATTGTGGACCTTGTGAAGCACAGCATAACATATGAAAAGAGAGAGAGAGAATATATAACTAACATTATTTAATTTAAAAAATCTCGATAATTTAAATGGAGAGTAAATGTAGTGTAGTAAAGATGTTTATTTTTTATCAGTATATTTATAAAGAAATTAAAAGATAATGACACTTAAATTGTCAAGTACTTAAATGTACAGACAAATTAAGTTTAAAAAAAAGAAATATATATTATTGTTACATTCACAATTGTGTATACCATTATGTAATATAATTTGAGTCCAGTGAAAAATGGTTTCAATAAATATAACTAAAAAAATATATACATAAACAAATACCAATTTTTATTTCATCAAAGTTATTTGCATCGTTCATAAAAATTAATTATTTTGTCTTTATAAAATTAATTAAATACATAAAAATTTATGCAATCATATTTATTTATTATTGGGAATTAGCATCTTTTGCATCTTTTTCTAGAAGAGTGATTGCCCCTTCAAAGCCACATTAGCAAATTTCATTCAACTAAATTTTTTTTAAAGTTGACACATGCATCATGTGACGTGAGACTGATTGTAAAAATAAATTCTCATGGATTTGTAAAATGCCGAAAAATCAAAAATAAAAAAGTTTTAGGGGTCTACTAACACAAACTTCATTTTAAAAATGAAAAAAGTAAATTCAACACTAAAAACCGTAAAAGTTTGCAAAATATCAAATTTCATAGAATTTAATAGTTTTATTTTACGAGAGTGCACAAATTTTTTAAAATTAAATTTGATATGAAAATGTAAAATTTAGCAAAATGTTGATTCTCTCATGCTACAAATTTAATTAGTTTCACTGATACTTTATACAATAGCGGATGTAGTACATGTAAACGGTGATAAAAATGAATATAACAAATATTTTATTTATAAACAATAAATTATTGACACAAAAATGAATACCATACATTATTTATTAGTTTGTTGTGTACATACAAGTATACATAATTACATTATGTAAGAGATATTAGTTGGGAAAACTTTGAGATTAACTCAACATAAATTTTAAAGACAGTTAAAAAAAACAATGGGAGTGTCATTGTTCTAGAAAGATTAGTAGACAAAATATGTCTCCATTTTTAATCATAAATCCCCTCAATTCCACCGATTCCACCACCATCCCAATAAAAATTAATCAATACCAAAATCATAAAATGTCCGACACCTTTTTTTACACCTAAATTATTCCCCTGTACTCAATACTCCAAGTAAAAATTTAGACTTGACTAGAAACTAAAAAATGACCAGAAAGAATACAAACAATACTGATGATAAAAATTAGTAAACTACTCGAGTCAATGTACAAAGTAGCCCACCTTGTAAAAATTTTAGTATCGCAGCCATAAATTTTTTAAAAAAATGTACCTCTAATAGTAATCCCAACACAAAATTCTTGAGCAATATAATTTTCTACACTACAAAAAATTAATTCAAATTAGTCAATTAGTTTCATCTTAAATCTGTATCATAATGGCCACCGGAGAAGGAGAAGAAAATGGTTGGATCAATTCAAAAAAAAGAATAAAATTCTCTCTCAATGAATCTTACACAACTACCTAAGTACGTTGTACATTGTACTTTACGTGGTATATAATTTACATGGACACATTTTAATATTCAAAATCCTCCTCAAGTCTCTCCCCTTCATTTTATCTTTTCAAGTCTTGAACTTGACCAGGATGAGCTAAGGAATTTCATTTTGCTCCAGACATATCTCTACAATGGTCTGCCATTGTTGTGGTTCATTATGTAAAGAGAGAGAGAGAGGAGTTTATAATGATATGGAGGGGATGTTATGTAAAATATCCAGGGGAAGAGACAACTCTTATTTCTTTTTATAAGACAGACCAAGAAGCTGGAGGTGGAGGAGGGTACACTAATAAATATTGGAGAAGAGATGATCAAGTCAACATTTTTTTATGCTCAATTTAGATGGAAGGAAATAAAATGAAGATTCTTCCATCCATCCCGTTATTTCCTCCTCCTCCTGCTGGCCGGCTGGATGAACTCAAATTACACAAAAAAATAAGAAGAAGAATGAGAGAAGGAGAGATAGGTTAGGAATTTTTTTTTTATTCGTCACGGAATTCAAGGCGAAGGATGGACGTGAGGAAAGTCCAAAATTTCATGGCCTCCATGTGAAGTCGATCTTGAGCAGAGTAGGGGCAACGATTGTACAAATTTTGACATTTCCTTACATCTCCCGTCACTATCCCATCCTGCATTGCCTGCACGTAACGGTAATAACGATTTGTCCTCTTCTCATGTACCACCCCCCGGTCCACTCTAATACATGAAAGAAATAAACCCTCCACAATTAAATCTGCAAACATATTTATGTCCACTTGGACTTTGGACAATCTAGAGAGAGAGAGACTCACGTCAATTTTTTCATAAAAAGGTCACTCAATGGTCGATAATTGTCAGGATCAGTGAAAATGTCACACAAAATTCTCTGCTGACAAATATCCTCCTCCACCTGAAATCAACAAATATTTATTACAGATATTTCATGAGAGAGAGAGAGAGATTCAGTCAAATTAAAGATTTCAATGAGATTTCATTCTACACAATTTTTCATGCCGGGGTTTCTTCAACAAGAGGAAGGGAGATGTAATAAACTAAAGCGTGAATGCGAAGGGTTCCCTTCATGCCAGTAGTGTGTACTTGAGAGAGAGACTATGGAGCAAAGATAACCAAGTTACCATGAAGAGAGTCTCTTGTTCAGACAAGTTCTTGTTCTTTCTTGTCTACGGCCATTGCATTTAGTAGTCGTAGAGTCAGTATAAATGAAGTCTACACAAAAGGGAGAATGGAAAGGTGTGTGGATTGAGTTGAAAGGGACGGCACTCAACAGGTCATTGCCCTGAGAAGAAATCAATAATATTTTTTCACTTTTCCAGGAGCCTTTTCAAGGTCTCTCTCTCTGTCTGTGCAAGGGTATATCTGTACAGAGGGTCTTATGTGAGCCTCTCTCTCTCTCTCTCTCTTTCTTCATCTCGTGTGTCTTGTGAATAAATTCTGTTTCCATTTCCACAATGAACTTCCCTTCCTCTCGTATTCATTTTACATTTTTATATTTTACATGTACTTACACCAAATATTTCTCTTCAAGGGAGCATGGAAAAGAGGGGGAGGAGGACATTTAGCTCCTTTCGTAAATATAATCGTAAAATAATTTTTATGTCCATACCTCTAAACCCAAGTCACCCACACTTACAACCACACACAGAGTGGAGGGACTTGAGGTTGAAAATTTGTGTGTGTATATATTTTTTTATTATAAATATCATCATAATTACAAAGACAGTCATTTTCTTTTGTGGCCATCACTTTCAATTTTGTTTACTTGACCACAAAGACAAAAAAAACAAAAACAAGGGACAAAAAATAAGTCCCTTGTTTATGTAAAGGTCCAGCCTATGGAGAAAAGTGGTGGGGAATAATGATTAATAATTAAATTATCATGGGAAAAATATTTTTGTGCGTCGTTATGCCTTGTCTTGTTATTCTCCAAATTTTAATTAAGATGACTACCATACAGGTACAGATACAGATATATTCGTAGTCTGTAGTGAAGCAAAAAAAAAGGGGATGAAAGAGTAAATATTTCATTTAGAATAATCTTCCACATGGAAAGTTCTACAGAGTCACCTCACATGATGGAACGGTGTGAGGTTTGAGGTTTGAGGTAGACAGAGACAGAATCCCGTAAAATTTGTGATTACCATAACCCATAAGTAGGAAGAGAGTCTTGCATGGATCAACGTGTACATGTACTAAGGGCCAAGGGACAAGGAATGAAATTAAATGTAAATGTGGGAGCAGAGAGAGAGAGAGAGGGACGTGGACTGCATAACGTAATAATGTAAATTGTATAACGAAAAAGATTTGAGAGAGGACCCTTCCTTGGTTGATTCACCAGTAAAGAAGGAGGAGGAGGAACAAGTTGTTGGAGAATTCAAGAGCAGGTTCAAGGGTATGGCCAAGTTCAAGTTCAAGGGCGGTAAATGGCCAATGCCATATCACCTTTTTTTGTATATTACAGAATTAAATCAACTTAATATACATAATAAATGAATATTTTGGTTATTTCCAGCTCATGTGATGTGAGAGAATACTCTTCCCTTTGTGGGGATGGATGGCCTTAAAAAATAGAAACAGAAATATATTTTTTTAGTTACGTCTTACATCACTTGCATGCATTGACCGACATGGAAGTATCCCTTGTCTGTGTCTGTGTAGAGAGAGAGTGTGTGTGTGTGTCTGAGAATGAGATGAAGGGTAAAAAGAGTAGCAGAGGCAGTCTTGCTCTATGTCCACCAAGAAACCAAAGAGAAAGGAGGAGAGGACTCAAAGGGATCTAACATTACAAACATTTACATTTTACATTTCTTTATCAAGGGCTTCTACTTCTTAAGGCAACAACAGAGAGAGAGAACGAGAACGAAAGAGATGAAGGAGAGAATTGAATCTTGGAAGTTGAATTTAGCTCGACTCCATTAGATTCCTACTAGACCATATTAAAATGTTCACGAGCCCTTATAAAAAATATTCTAACCTATCCTCGTCTATAAAAATATTGGGGGAGCATATCAAGCTAAGGGCTCTCCTCATTTTATATCTGAACATTGGTACAGATATATAGACAGGGGCAGTAAAAAAATAACCACGACCACCACCACTATGGCCACGAACCAAAAACCAACTAAGGAGTCATCCATCAAGGAACAAGAAGAAAAATCCTTAAGTAGACGTTTGCATGCATCCTTCATTATTCTACAAGTCTCTCTCTCTCCCTTCCCCTTAAAGTTTGATGGTGTAGCCATGTAACTATCTATACAAAAGAATTATCGATGAGATACACACAATTAAATACAGATACACAATATATAACTGTACATACACGGCAAGTTTATCCCCATCTTGTCCAAATGATTATTCTTAGTTCAATTTACTTGAACAAATAATTGTATCGTAGATTTAGAATAGGAGGGTCAATTCAGGGTCAAGTTTAGATTGAATGGGTATTAAGTTAAAATATATGAGATATAAATAAAGTTCATTTCTATAAAAAAAACTTTTTTTATTTCTTTGTTCATTCTATTTCCCTTATAAATACAAGAGGAAATTTTGTACAAATGGAGGACCTTGTAAATCTCTAGTTTGTTTCATTTCCAATTCAATTCAAGTTCATCCCACTATTTGTCAGATTTATAATTGTAATAAAAATACAAGACAATTTTTATTATGTAATTTCTACAACCCAAACTAAAGTCACCCAAGTTGACTTTTTGGAAGCGTTGGAGGTAAAAATAAAAGAGAAGAAAAAAAACAAATTTAAATCAATACAATTTGTACACCTTTATAAACACAATCATGTTATGAGTGGAGGACGAGCCTCATAAATAAATGTGAAATAAAAGTCATAAGAGTTGAACTTGAAAAAAATTCCTTTAAATGTAATTTTTACTTGAAATTGAAAATGTCTCTCTCCCTTTTTTTAAAATTCAAAAAGTCCAGGGTCAACTTTAACTGTCTTTTTGATTGACCAAATTACCTATAACTTTACGAGTATTATATTAAGTCATATACCGTATACGGGGTAAGAAGTCCCTCTTGTATTTTTCAATCTCAAGGTGCCTCATATGATGCACTTGTCCTCAGTATTTTTTTTCTCCTTGACAAATGACAAATAATACTTTCAATGTCAAATACCACGAGGAGGGGGAGACTTGAGCATTGAATGCGAGAATAAGGTTCCGTTTATGCAGAGAGTACTAAGAGTCTTTATCTCTGCCGTTTATGTAAATCATGAGGAGACTGGACAGGTGGACCCTTTGTTGGTGGGCCTACTAAATTACGTAACTTTGACCAAAAGGTTCATTTGTACTTACAAAGGAAACGTCTTGAGGTGACAGAAAAGTCAAAGTACCCAAAACCCAAAACTATTCTTTAGATTCTCCCTTATTCTACTTAAAGTGCAATGACTTTTTTGTTAAAAAAAATTCATTACATAATTTTTTATGACTGGAAAATATTCCAGTTGTTTTTCTAACCTTTTCTTTGTTCAATAAAAGTATTATGTAAAAATGACTAAATTAAAATATTATAATTAAATTCTGACTTTGAAAATTAATTAAATTCCAGTTAGTCAACTTAACACTATTTTTTTTCTCATGTGTAATTGTACTTGTACTACAGATATAAATGAATGGACTGACCTCAAGAGCATTAAAATAGGCAGACATTTTGTTGAGTTCTTGAGAGTAGGCTGCATCATCGTAGGATCCCTTGGGAAGAATATCATCTTCGGTCATATTATATTTGAGATCCTTGTCATGGTGAGACTCTCGACGAAATCGACGGGACGTCTTTAAATTGAATGTTGGTAGGGCAAATGAGAGGGGTATCGTTATGATGAACCCTTTTACAATAAAATAAAAAAGTCCAGACAGTTATCAACAATCTCATAAATCTTCTCCAAGTGTCCAGCCCATTTTTTTATTATGGACAAATCTATTTCTAATGCCAAAATATTAGCACAGCCTTTCTATACACAATGCTATTTAATACAAACTGAAGGGTTGGGTTCTAGTAAAAAAATTGTTTATTTGAAAATATCATTTAAAATCATTTAAAATTGAAATACTAAAAAAGTCATTTTGTAAACACTGGAGAAAGTTTTGAATTAAAAAAAACATGTGTATAAACTAACTACATACTAGAGTGCAAGGACCTTAAGAAATGGGAGACAAGGGAGACATTGACGTTAAAAACTACTGGGGTTGGGCAAGTATTAAAATTAAAATTTGACCCATTCCTTTTTGTCAAAGGCTTCCCTATTCTATTTTAAAATTTGGGACGGAAAGTGATATTTATCAAAATAGAGGAGAAGCCTTTTAGAGAATTTTGAACTCTGTATAGGTACATTTCATATTTTTTTGACTATTTTTTTTGTTACAATTGTTTATGAGTACGTTATAAGAGTTTGTGAAGAATTAAAAAATTTTTTTGTCAAAATAAAGTAAATGAATTTACCAATATCAACAGGGGTTTGTGTATTAAAATAAATGAAACGTTTTTGACGACTATGTGGACTATTTTCTGCAACTTCATCATCTTGATGTTCACTCCGTGTTTCCAATAAAATAAATGAACTTAGCACAAGGAATGACCCCAATGTATGAAATATTTGTCTTGACCACATTTTTTCTTCAGCTCCTAGAACTAGGAATACTGTACACACAATCACAAATTTTAGTTGAGAAAATAAATAGAAAAATGACACAAATAGATTACAATAAAATGGAAGAGACAATAATTTTTTACTTATAAATAAAATAAACGATCAACTTTGTCTCTCAACAACACTCAACAACTGAATCTTGTCTGAAACAATTTTGACTAAATTAAAGTCAATATTATTAAAATAAACTGAATAAACTGACACCTCCCATGTGATACCCCTACCCCGACTGGATAATTAAGAGGGTAGACAGCAGGTAATGAGAGCAGATTTTTAGAATCTGTGTAATGTTTGTGATCTCATATCATAGATGATAAGAGAAAGAATGAAGAAACAAAAGAGTTTATTCACCTTATCAGTACAAAATAGCTAAACAGTTTGGTTAAATTTAATCGAGTGCCAAAGTTAAGATGAAGATTCACACTAGAAGAATTTATAATGACACTCAAATGACTGGCACACAACTTGTAGTCTTGGTTCAGGTGGGTATAATTTTATGACATAATTTGTATATTTTATTACTTCTTCGCATCAAGTCTCTCTTTGTTACTTGTAACACATTACAAGAGTGAGAATTTAATTTTAAAAGGGAAATATTAATACCATCCACTAATGGTCAACTTTTCTCTCTCTCTCCTTACAATATTCAAAATGAGCCATGATTATTTAGTCAGTCATCAATTATCATGATGGCGTCAAATACAACAAATTATTTTACCACCCTCTTCTGAGTATGTACCACCTGTATATCTTTTTCAGGTGTACAAAATATTTCAAGATTAACTAATACGTTCTTAACCGGAAGTATTGAGAATTTATTATGGCCAAATTATGTCATCTTGTGCTTGTTGCTCCAATTTTGATCATTTTACAATAAAAAGATGCTCAAAAGACGTCTCTTTTTCATATGAAAATGCTCATGTCATTTAGTTTTAAAATGGCATGTGTTTTTAATTTAATTTGGAGGAGTTTTACAAAAAAAAACTATTTTGACGCCTCTCAACCAACGTGCTAAACTGCTAACAAACCCTTTTGAAGAAAATAATTTCTTTGAAAACGCTGCTGAACCGTTTTTGTAGTTAATTAATTAAATTTTTTTGCTGATACAATTTTTTTGCATTTTGTAAAAGGCGTCAAATTAAATTCTAAAATACAATGAAATCCATTTTTTAAAAACGTGTACGGTCTAACTGGACCAAATTGAACATTTCTTTGTGATTTTTTTCGTTAATAACAAAGAGACTCTTGTTCTATTTGAAAAAATTCTCCCATTGAATTGAGAAAAAGGTCATTTACAGTCCAAATATTTATAAAAAAACGTCTCTGACTGTAAAAATATAAAACCCGTAAATGAATTCAAAATTAAGTCTACTATCTGTACATGCAAAAAAAACAAGTATGAACTGGTTATTGAAAACAAATTTTCATAAGATTTGAAAGTAATTATGACTTAATCATGTAAAGAAAATTTCATTCTTTTGAATTATTAACAAGAACAATACTGTTAGACTAATTTAATATTTTAATGCAACACCGGAAGTACATAACTATGATTTACTAAAATCTTTAAAAGAAATGAAAGCAATTCCATCATTTAAATATTTGTATGACTGATGACATCATGTAAAAAACAAAAACTCTTTTTTTTCTTGATGTTGATATCTCATTTAATAACAAACAGAATTTAAAAAAATGTATAAAAAATAATAATTTAGACAAATAAAATTAATTACATAACAAGTAACAATTCATTCTGTTAACAAAAATAAATTTTAACAAACATTTGGGCTATTAGAAGCACAATTAAAATTAAATAATACTAAAATCAAAGTCTCGATGCACAACAAACTTCCAGCGTATGTTGAAAATTGTCTCTTTTTTAAATTGCATTTAGTTTATAGTTTTACAGTAACCGGGGAATTAATTTTTTTGTCGTATACTTAAATATTTACTTTAATTGTCTTTAACTTATTCTATAACAAGAAAAGGGGGGCTCTAAAATTAAATGAACGTTTATCACAACACGGGCAATGTGTCAATTCTAATGAAAGACTATTTTTTTTTACTGTGAAATAAATTATACTGATAGTATAACCAATTAATAATTACAATAATTTTTCTAGCAAGGTCAAAATAATATTTTATGTTTTCAAATTAAATTATGGTAATTCATTCTACAACATTTAACAACAATAAAAAAAATAACAAAACAATTTACACAATCAGTCAACCAATTTTTTGCTTACAAATAATTATTATAACCACTAATTAAATTATTAATATTAAAACTAGATATCGAAATGAAGATTTCAAAAAAAAATCTACGACTGGCTCATAACGAACAGGTACAATGTAATTTAATTCAAGAGGCCTTCATTTTTTTTCAAAAAAATTGAATAAAATGCCACGTCAATTACTCGTATTCATGAACGTATATTTACAATTAAAAATTTTAATTGTAAATATACGTTCATGAATACGAGTAATTATAAATTTTAAATTAAAACGGCAATATTGAATAATATTCTTTGAAAAATTCAAAAAATAAATTACATTGTAATGTCATTGTCCCAAATCGGAGGATGGGACTTTGAATTTTGTCAATAAAATCACAATTAGTTTTTTTCTGCTCAACTAAAAAATTTCTCTCTTTAGTTTTTTGGAGTCTAGAAAAAAGTTTTTGTGGGTGGAGTGAAATGTGCAAAAAAAAGAATAATTTAATTGATTAAATTACAATTTGCTTGGAGGTGCCGGGGTGCAATATTCCCCAATCCCATTACCATATTTTTTGCTTGTCATTTCTCTTTACAATTTGTACAGTTTCAACATTTAAAAAAAATTAGGCACAAATACAGCTTCTAATAATAAATAGTTTTTTTTAAAAAAACTAATTCATGTTGTTAGTTTTTATAAATTAATTATTTCTTTTTTTCTATTCCAGCCAATCTATGGCATGGTCTTAATAGTTGGTGAATTATAATATAAAAAATAGATATAAACAAGAGGAAATAAATTATTTTTCGATTGTTATATTATTTTTAAAAAAATAAAAATAATTCAGACGTGGGGTTCCCCTTAGAGGGAGGTTAATAAATAGAGGGTCAAGGTTTATCTTTAGTTTTTAACGACAAATCTTAAGATATTATATTGTCCTAACTCTTAATTTAATCTCTAGTTATATTTAATGTATTAGACCAATTTTGGTCTTTCTTCTTTTCTTAAGCCGGCTTTAATCTACGAATTTTTTTAATATATTTTGTTAATTATTATTTAAATTTCGTGTGTGTGAAAATTTCAAATCAAGTATTTTGTTTACAATTAAATTATAAGGAGTGTACTAGTTAAAATTTTGAGTTTGCTGCATTGAAAATATAACATGTTGAAAACAAAGGATTTTGTAAAAATAAACAGTAAATATAAATATATTAAATAAATTTAAATAATACATTAATTGGTTTGTAAAAAATTATTTTTGTGATTGGCAGTGTCTACCTTTTGTTTTTCTGCCAAGTAACCAACCCGTGTTAAATTTTTGTTTTTGGTTTTTATAAAAAAATAGTTAGAGTGCAAAAAAACCCTTTAACTACTAGACAAAATTAAATAACAAAGTTTGTTGAAAAAGAGAAGTTAATTTGGTGAATCTGTAATTAAAATAAATTAATTTAAATTGTGGCAAGTATAATCCAGACTGGGAAGAATTAAATATCATTTCGGCACTTGAAAATATCAAAAAAATAATGGTGAATTCTTGGTGACTATCCAAATGGAGGGATGATTAATACAAAAAATAAATAAATACGTATTAAATAAAACAGGTTTAATTTTTTGATATCTTGTAATATTTGATTTTTTCATCTTCTCATATCCAGAGATTTTGATGCTAAGGAACGGTGATGGTGCTCTTCTTTAATAATAAAGGTTTCTCAGAGTTCAGAGTTTACCCTGACCCAGTTCCCATAAGTTCTGTCAATTGTTGGAATGTTTTTACCTGTTAAATAAAAATTAATTAATTGATAGGATAAAAATTGTATTGAATAATGTTCAGTTTTTTAATTAATTGGAAATTACCATTGGAAGATTGGAGAGTTTATCAGTGTCGTTGGTGCATTTGGGGTACAATTCCGTGCAGTTGAGGGCTCCCTGACCATCTTTGGCTGCTTTCATGTACTTGAAGTAACGTAAAATCTTGGGAGATGTGCTCACTGGTCTTTTAAGCTCGCTTTGATGCCTGTAAAAAAATAATCAAGAATTTTTCATCAGTTTTTCATCTTTTCAACAATGTCAAATTGTATAGCTTACTCATTATATTGTAAATTCTAAAACAGTCATCATTTTCCTTGTAATATTAGTTAGTTATTGACAATGACAATAAAACACACCAAAACCAAAAAAAATTAGATCTCCTGTAAACTATCTGCATGATTTTTCTAACATGAAAAAATTCTCTCCCTCTCCCCGGAAATCCTTTTTAAAATGATGACAAATATTGACTATATACAAATAAATTTGAGTGGCTGACAAATAACTTTGGTCTACGTGTTCAAAAATAGAATGCCCATTCACCCAATTTTATTGACATATTCACCAGTTCACCAGTTCAATAGTCAATCTGTCTCCTTTTCAGTGATTTTCTTGTCCCGTTAATTTATTTAAAGTAACATGCCATTTCCTCTTTTAATTTACAAAAACACTTAAAATGTCTGTAAGACGCACTTCTATTGGGCTGAGTTAACAATAACAATAAATGTGTGTTAGGAGCCTCAACTTAATTGACGAATGTATAAAAAGACAAGAGAGAATCATAAAACGTTTTTACAAGTTTCATGACAAATCGTGTCAAGAATAATTAATTAATTCTTGCAGTCTTCTTCCTCTCTCTCTCTTAAAAGTCAACACAAAATTTTAGTCATTGAGTCAAAAATGTATCAACTCATAAATGCATCATCTTTAACATGAAAAATAATAATAAAAAGTTGTGAATAATTTTCACAGAAAATCTTTGTATCTCTCTGTCTTTCACTTTGAGGTGGGGGAGGTGCTATGATTTAAGTGTGATGTGATGACAAATGTTGATAATGTCACTGTCTACAGATAACGTGTGACGTTGACCATAATAGGCATGGAGGTCACACGACTTGCATCACACCATCATGTTTACCATAATTATGAGCGAACCCAAAAAAAACTTTTTTTGTCTTTTCTTAAAGATTATGACATCCCGTTAAAAAAACCCAAAGAAGTCTGTCTCCTCTTGAACAAAAAGAAATGTTCTTGATTGTATGTAGTCTATGACAGTCCAGATACACAAAAATAATATTTATGCTAAAAGACTCTCGTACACACGTAACTCCTCCATTTTAGTTTAAATGATGATAAAGATTATGTTCTTTTTTAATCATTAACATTTTTTCTTATAATGCCACACACAAGGTGGTTGGTGTCTTTTTTTAAAATAAAATATATATTCCAAAAATGTATGAAAAAAAGGAGGAAGGAGGATGACAACATTCCTCATCATGAGAATCTTTGGTGTTTATTATCTGTGGTGAATCTTGAACCTTATTCTTTTTATCAACAACAACACACCTTACACACCGATGAGAGTTGGTCATGGACCGTAAGTAAACTTGCTTTGGTTTTTTTTGTGTGTGACACGGTAACGGCTAATGTGATAAAATGTACGCCATTTTATTTATTTTGTCATCATATTCACAAAGTTCTTTTTTTGAAACCCAAATTTTTTTTGGATACATGTTGATGAGAATGAGTGACATAATTTCAATTATCAAGGAGATTACACATCTTTTATATTAACGAGGATGTAAACAATTTTTTTTAACTAGAAACTTCCCCAAGGGTCATTTTATATAGTCTACAAATTTCTAAATTAGAATTTTATTTTTATCAACAATTAAATAAAATAAAATTCCAATCTCTAACTCACAATTTAACTAGACTAATAGTAATCAAGTGCAAGTAAATTTTTATGCTCTTGCTCTTGGATTAAAAACCACCAAAAGATTCATTTTTCTCCTCACGAAACATCTCAAAAGAGACCACACCACTAAAAAAAATGGGGTGCTGACCATTTTTTTGGTCAATTATATTCAACTTAAAAATTGAAATAAAGTTGTAAAATGCACACACACACAATTCTATATGATTGTATAAATTCCCATGCACCTTTCCATCATTTTTTGTATTCAAAGTGTAAGTACATCATCCATACTTTCAGTCTATGGTCAGTGAATTGGATCAAAGGAATTTGGCGATGCAGATGCATAGTTTTTTTTATTCATCTTGAAAAATTCTTCTTATTGTAGGTCATTTTTTCTCTTTCTCTTAAACATTGTAATCTAAAATTCAAAAATCTACTCACTCTATAAAACAACTCGAAACTTAGTGGTTACAATTAAAAAGTCATCCCACCTCCCATTAAAAAAAGAGACTAAACTTATTAAGTATGTATGTACTCGTATGTACAGTACTGCTTGCGCTGAATTTGCTTGGGCAATGTGAGAATTTCCATAGAAATTGGTATGTACGCACATGTGTTGCACGGGGCAACACATGTGAGTGAGAGCAGCACATGTGCGTACATACGGATTCCATACAAATTCTCACATTGCCCAAGCAAATTCAGCGCAAGCAGTACTGTAGTAGTGAAACTCATAACCAGTAATACAAATTAGTGTAACTCCAGTCTTTTTTAAAAAACTAGTGAAAACTATGTACATGTGTGTAAGAACGTGCTATGATTTAAAATGATAGTTAATTTGATAGTCTAATAACTTAAATCTAAATCATATCTGGCAAATCTAAAATCTTATGGAAAGTCGTCATCATTCATATGAACAAATTACCGTACATGTGTTTCATGAATCACAAATTCTTCACTTCATTTTTTGATACACAATCGGAAACCGGTAGGAAAGAGAGAGAGAGAGAGAGAGAGAGAGATTCAAATTGTGAGGAAGAAACATTTAATCACTTTCCTTATCACAAACTCACATGAAACAACCAGCTTCTTTTTTTATTGTTGTAAAGTAGCCCTACACACTCATGTACATACATGAATATGTTGTGTAGAATTTAGAGGCATTAAATAGTAGAATATGTAATTTTGTAATGAAATTTTAATTTCATATTAAATGACCCTAGATCCATAAATCATTATCCATTAACCAATAAATACGACAAAAGTGTCGAGATCATGTACAGATACTAAAAGCAAAAGGGAGGAGGTGCCCACAAAATTAAGATGAAAGATGAACAAAGGAAAGGACAGGATTTTTTTTGTATTTGACGAATCAACACAATCCAAAATGTACATGTTAAAGGGGAAAGAGGAAAAGGTGAGGAGTGATAATGAGGTGAAGATCTCAATATGAGAGAGAGAGGAGGAATAGTCAGATCGTTTGAGAAAAACTCACTTTTTCATTTCATTTGACACTCGAGTACATTTCTTAACCAACAACTCTCATGTATTGACCTACTCGTTGTGTTTAAGCATAAAAAACTATGAAAATGTACGATTCAAGGCTTGGACTAATGATGATGAGGTGAGCATGTGGAATTGAAGAACTGTGTTTAAAACTAAAAGTTTGTGTTGGAAAAAAAAATCTTTAATATGGACCATATGATTAGCCTGTAATTTTCATTTTCTATAATCAATTCCATATTTTGTTAAATTATATTCTACGAATCATGTACAAAAAAACGGAACCAGTATAATTTTTTAGATGAAAACTTGAGATTCCGGAATATCTCCATCAAATTTTAGTTCTTTGTTTTGGCCATATCATTTGTCAAGGATTCATGAAACGTGTCATTAGTATTCGTACAACAAAATAATGGTTGAATTTGAACCCATACTAGGCTAACATTATAAGTAAATCATACGTGGAAATTATCAAAAACAAAAGGAGAAAATTGTAATTTTTGTCTCTGTGAATAATTTTTTTGTCTAAAAAAATGATAATTAATTTAAACTCTTTTAATACCCCGTGGAATGTCATTACCAAACTATTTAACAGTTTTGGTTAATTGGATTAAAAATAAAATCCCTCAAAAAATGTCAACCAGATTTCATGCTATTTAATGTCAATCTTTTTAAATATTCAAGTCTGACTTGGGGACTAAAGGAGTATATTTAAGAAAAAAAATTATATAAAAGCAAAAAAAATGGAATCTTTCCTTCGCAATGTAAAATTACAAAGAATTAAAATCTCCTGTTTTTTTGTACCACACTCAACAATTTTTTGTAAACAGTTTTGGTTGTGTACATTGAGTGTAAGTATGAAGTTAGTTTACACTTGAAATGAAACATGATTACCGTAATATTGTATATAAGTAGAGTGTGTAAAACACATGATGGGTTAATTGATACCTTGTCACTCATGCAAAACATAACAAGATGCTTAGCATCTGATGCTACACTCGATATCTACCCTGGACCTTTTTCTCTCACCGAAAACAACACAAAGAAAACATGACACGGCATCCCTCAAGTCTTGTCATTTTTACATTTTAACAACTAAATTACAATCAACTCCACTACAAGGCGCCTGTCTAATACTCCTCACGTGAAAATCTTATCAATTTTTCTTTGTTCCTTACAATACAATGCCCAACATTTTTTTCCTACACCTAAAGCAAAATTCGCCCAAAGGAATTGCTTGCTCAATACAAAATATTGACAGTCTTCTTGTTCTACTCTTGATTATATTTATAGCATTGTTTTCTTCCCCTACAAAAAACCAACTTGACAAGGGCGACTGAAAATGTTGCAAAATTTATTTATATAAATAAATTTTTATTTGCAAATATAAATCAGGACAAGAAAAAAAGATTGTTTTGCCGAAAGCATTTATTTTTGTTAAAAGAATAGTGGAGATACATTCTTGGATGGGACACAATGAATTGAAAGACTTTAAATTTCATGGAAAGACGGCCAATGAAAAATTGAGTTGCCTTTTAAGACTTGAGATAAAATTCTCGTGTCTCACATTAATTCCTTTGATTAAGCTGTACATATTTAAGAGTAACTACAAATATGTTCATTCATTTTCAGTGGTGAGAAAAATTAGACCAATTCTCACAGGAAAGAGTAGACAGAAAAGATTTTTCTTCCCTGTTGATTCTCTGTAGTTAGAGTCAAGTCGTGCAGGACGAACTTGTTTACCAAAATAAGTATGAAAGATAAATGGTATTTTACAAGGTAGTCATGATGCAATTTAAAGTGTAATAAATATAAACGATATTTAATTTAGTACTCTTAAAAAAATAACTTTAACTTACTTGGAAAGTTGGGCGGATAGAAGATTAGAGTAGGGAGCATACTTGACAGGGAATTTATAAATAGAGCAAACAGCCCTCTCCTTACAACCCTCTTCGGTGAATCCCAAATGCATAAAAACCGAGTCAATTCTAGAAAGTAGTGGACTATAAAATGGATCATAATTCTCTACTTCCAATTGTAGAGCAGCTGATGGAACATATTTAAAACCAGATGATGAAGAACCATCTGGATTCTTTTGATGACTATTAATTGATTCTTGTTGCTCTAAATTATTCCCACTAGTAAAACTTGTTGAGGGGCCTCCAAAAGGTTTTCTTCCATGATCTCTTCCTCCTCCTCCATGGAAATTGTTGAATGAAGGAGCTGAGTATGCTTGATATGAGGATGGAGCTGATAAATCTGAGGAAGCATATTGTTGTAAAATTGGATTAAGTCTTGGTGGGGAATGATGATGTCCAGAATAGTGACCATGACCCACAGAAGGTAAGTGACTATTAAATGATGTTAATTTATGTCCATGACTATGGACATGTCCATGATTATGACTACCATGAGCAGTTTTATCCAAAACATTGTCATATGGATTATTGACTATTGGGGGATCATAAACTTCCACATTTTGAATTTCTTCAACAACTTCATCACCACCACCACCAAAACCCAACACTTTGAAAAAATCAAAGGGACTCATGTCCTTCATAAAATAACTCAACATCATCGCTTTGACTGCCATCATCACTGGAGAGAATAAACTTTTTACTCCCAATATGACCATCCCCACTCCCAACCCTGCGAGAAAACTTGGTCCAGTTGAGACAGCAAATTCTGAAAAAGATAAAAAATACAATTAAAATTTAAAAAAAAAATAATAAAAGTTTATTTAAAGAACTATTGTCTATAGAATTTTATTTGGTTTTTATAGTAAAAAAATAATAAAGACAAAGGTGTTGGTAAGGGTGTAGTGATATAGTGCACGGGGGTGGTTTTTATCATTTGTGATGGTTTTTTACTATGTGTTAATAATACAACAGAAAAATTTGTTTAACGGTTGGTTGGTCCTCGGGTTCTAATTAAATACAGTAACTATTATGTTCTACAATACATGACGCTCTCTATGTACTCATCAGCCATGTGTACAGTTTAATTACTTTATCTTTACACAACATACGGGGAATTAACTCTAATTATCAAGCTTCACTAAATCTCCAACTTGTTTTACACCCAACTCAAGTATTCTCCAAATCAGATTCCTAAATTTGAGAAGAAATTGATAAAAAAAGATTGTGAAACGGCAATTATAAGTTTTTTTTAAAAAAACATTTCAATTGTTACACTGTCCCTCATCCTGAATTCTTAATTTTATAAAATAAAATTTTCAAGGGCTAAAATAATAAGCAAAGAATTTATTCAATTTGTACAAGTATTAACACTTGTATTTGTAAAAAGAAGATGATGAAGACAAATCTTATTAAATTTGGTTAATTTAATGGATTACATTGATGATGATAAATTGGATTAAATCAAAATGGACATAAAGTCATAATAATGACATTATTTCACAAAAAAAACCAGTGTAATTTGTAGCAATTTGTTGCAATATGCAAATCTGTCATATGAACACATGTCAATCATTGATGAGATACAAGAAATTGAAAGGATTACAATCTACATACAACAATCAAAGGTCGATCAATTTATCCTGTTCGACATTTCACACTGGTACCACTAAATCTTATTTGACTTTTAGTACATGGCCAATTAATCATAGTCTTCTAGGAAAACTCAAGTTTGATTCTTGTTTCTCTAAGATCGAGTCATAAAAAATGGAATTTCCATCATTGAATACTAATAAGGATCAAGAAAATCATTGTCTGAATTAATTATACTACAATATAGTTTCTCTTTGAATTTTTTTTGAAACAAAAAAGTATCACAAATTATTTAGTTTAATAAAATATGTACAATGAAGATGAGCAAGGGAAAAAAATGGGAAAGTACTACAGAATTTTCTAGAGCTAATAGAGTACTTAATGGAAATGAATAGAACATCCACATTGAGGTTAGACTAAGTTGAAAGTTGAATGGTTAACTAATGGTTGTCCCTTTCAATCCACTTTAATCGATTTCTCTCCTATCATGATTCAAACAGATAGAAGGATGCATCAAGGGGGTCAGTGTAACCCATATGGTTGGTTGTCACAACTGTTGAATGTTATAAATGACACACACAGTAGTACAGTAGTCATAAATGGACCAGTCTGACGGGTTACCAATAGTCGGTATTATACGGTTTCCTCTATCGTCGGCATCGGCTACATATTAGACACTTGTCTCCTCCTCCATTTTTTTCTAGTACAAATCTAACTCTACAAGTTACTCCGGTTCCTCATTGTCACTTGTCCACTGTCTATATAACAATATATGTATCAATACAACTATTGAAAGAAAGTCAAGTCCCTCATCTTGTTAGGATCATGTCTAAATATTGAATATCAAATTAGTCTCAATTTATGTGCAAACTCACACATTTTTTCTCTCCATTGAAATCACATTTTATTTTATTACCTTTCAATTTATTAGGTGGAGAAAGTTGATACATTCACAAGTACATGCAAATGTAATTGAGAACTTCACGATTTAATTATTTTAAAAATCTATTAAGCCATCTCCCTCTTCTCCTGTCTTCAACCTGTCATAAATGAGATGGGGAATCCCATGAGCAACCCTTTACAATTAGATACAGTCAATTATGTATTATGTAGTTTCATTATATTTAATTAAGATATAGCTCAGACTAATTGATAGGAGCTCAGTAGTTTTGTTGAGGAGCAAGAGAGAGAGAGAGGTGTAATGATTAATTGAGTAACACAAGGCAACCAAGTGACGTCAAGGATTCGTATACTATCTGACATAGAAGAAAAGACAAGTAGTACGTAACACATAAAATAAGAGAAAAAAAATTGAGATTGTACGGAAGATAAGAGACTACGTGGAATTGTTTGTTTTGTACGCAATAAAATTGTTAAGATTCATCTTCCCTGTTAAACATATAGGAAAGTGTAAGCACAGTGCTACTGTCTTGTCGAACAAAAATTATAGTTTAAAAATTAAAGGTAAAATTATTCACAAGAATAAAATATTATTTTCATGTAAATCTGCTATCAACTCTTCATGTTTTTTTGTACTGAATCTTGGGACTAAAATATTCCGATTTTTTAAAAATTGAGGATAAAATTGAAAAATTAAATATTTTTAGAATCATATAAACCAGCCTACATTTAAAATTGCCAATTAAATGAGAAACTGATATCTGATATGTAATCTTGTCCTTGTAAGACAAGACAAGGTAAATTATCCCGTAATTTAGTCTAAATTAAACTAATTTTTTGTAACTTAAAATGTTTTATTTTACATAACACACTAAATAAAGGAATTAAATGAACTTGTTTAATAATAAACTAAGACAATTATAACAAAATGAGAATAGATAAATGTCATCATAAATAAAAACTTAAAGGATAGCTTGGAATCAAATTTTTTTTAAAAAAATTATGCTATGTATGTATCTGTATTTATATAAAGAAGAGGAAATGAGACGAAATTTATGCATATTTCCATGCTCTTTATTCCACAGTTTGTAATCTCATCTTGTTGAATCTTTCATCTTTGTAAAAATAAATAAAAATATTTTTCTACAAAAAAGATAAAAAAGAATGGGTTATCTCTCCCCTGTAAGTTATAGTCTAAAATGATAAGAAGACTCTGAGAGTCAAAATAAAGAGAGAGAAAAAAATGAATCTGCTATAAAACATTTGTTGTTTTTTTTGCGTGTGACATGCAAAGCTTTAAAAGAGTGTGGACAACTTGTTAATTGACAAAGCAACCCAGTAATTCAAGTCTCAAAAACAAGATAGCTTTTAGCCTACCAATTAAGCGTGACATCCTCACACGACTCTAACACGAGTGACCAATCAAGTGAGAGGATGGATTACTATTGAGTGAAAAAAAGTCTAATACTTTTATATGACTAAAATCTACAGTTAAATTAAATTCCTCATTTTTTTCAATTAAATATAATTTAATTGTCAAATTAACTAACACTTAACTTGGAATTTAAATTCTACATTTCCTATTTTATAAATACACTTGTTTGATACAAGTATTTATATTTAGTACAAGTGATGTATATGTAGTGTATGTATATGTAGAATGTATATTTAGTACTTACAACAAGGTCAACAAGTGAAAATACAAAAAAAATTTATCAGGGCATCATTTGAACAGTGCCAACAATTTTGAGAAATTATTAAGTCATTAAAAACATCCATAAAATATTTTAAGAAACTTGACGTGTACGTACTTATATAAACTACCTGTGTACAGATGTGAAGTAGATAAATATCACAGGTAATAAAATGAAAGACAAGTGTGTAAAATATTAAAAATAAATGCACTTTTAATAAATGCATCATTGTGAGTCTAATGTCTTTATTAAAATGTATACTAAAATATGAGAGAGTGCAATGACCAAGATCCCAAACAAATGTTGGCCAGTCAAGGTCAATACAAAATTCACAATATTTTGTATGTATAACTAAACATTTAGGTCTTTAATCTTCTCAAACAAGTTGAGAGGTCACAGGTCAATTATGAAAGTTTTCAAGACACCGAATAGAGTTAGGAAATACACAAAAAAATAGAAAGAGAAAATTCCGACATGTCTCACAATGAATCGTACATTTATGGCAATGACAGGAGATTGACATGTGTCAAAATGATTGTTTTTTCTGTTCATTCCATTTAATTTAAAGTACTAATGACATCATTGTTGAATGAGAATTGACCTTTAAATGATTCTGCTAAGTATACGATGATATATTTCTTTTGTTTTTTTTAAATTCAATACAAAAAAATTGAATAGTAGAAAAGTTGAACGAACATTTGCTTTATAAAATAAAGTGTCTACAAAATACTAAAGAACATCTAAACGTCTAAGCAAGTAATCTTGTTTCACCAAAAAAAGCACATGTACTTTTTTATACTCTTCTCTATGCATCTAAACACTAGACCAAGTCTGAAGAGAAGACAGTGGCTTAATTAACATGTAAATGGTCATCTCTGACAAGTTTTGAAAATCTCGTCTTGAATTTTCTAGACGACATTAATCAAGTACAAAAAAAATATTCATTGATGGAACATAAAAAACCACACTCGTAAAGTGCGTACATTATTTACACCGTCTGCGTTCACTGAATACTTAAATTTAATGTGCTCCGTTTTGCTTAAAATTATTTGTTATGACGGACATTTTGTTACAATCCACACTATTTTTTTTATTGTGCTTCTATTGTTACTTGGAGGGCTCAAAAACTTGTTTTTTTCTCTCTCAAAGTGAATTCTATCTCTTATTCTATACTTGTAATTCGTAATCCCGTCTGCCATTTGGTGTCTTTAATTGAGAGAAATGGCAAGTGAATTTTTAGACAATTTGTCTAAATTACAAATTGTATGTTCATCAATATCCAACAAAAATTAAACGGGTTCAATTGTGAGTCTCAGTGACTCACAATAAAATCTCGTTAGAATCTTTTTCAAAAAAGATAATTGATAATTCGTAGTCACAAGACAGAAAAATTATGTACAAATAATTAATAAAAAAAAATTCAAGTGTCTAATCAATTGTATACTAGTAGGACATGCATGTGTAAGTTCGGGAAGGAAAAAAAATCAATGTAAAAACTTGAATACAAAAATTATATTTCATACATACATATATATATAGACCACACGTGCAACAAATTCTAGAATTTTTACTTTCGCTGTGTGAGGCGATACCTCATACATATTTGTAATATTAATTTGAAATTGATGACTCTCTCCCTGTCAAGAAACTGATTTTCCCTGAGTTTTGTGTACTAGATCAAATAACAAGTTTATTTTTTTACACCAAAATTATAATACAGGTGAGATAAACTTGAGTCACCGGTTTAATTAATGCATCGAATTATTTTATATAAAATTATATTCAAAAAAAGAAAAAAATTACAGCCTAGACGCATCATAAATGGAAAGAATCAAAGAGAATTTACTGCCCGGAAACTTTGGAGCTAAATCATTAACTTGGTTAATACATATAGGTATTACTGTACTGACGTACGTTACTAATATTTATGTTACAAGTTTTGAAAATTTTGTATAGGTATATAAATTTAATAAAATGTAATTTCAATTCATTAGAAAGATAATAAAAGTCTTGCTACATTCTCTCCATTCCCTAAATTTACGAGTAGATCACACAGTTTTAGTTTCCAGTTATACTTATTACTGGTAAATATGTACATTTCATGTTTAAAAATTAATTCAAGTAATATTAATATTTTCTATAGGAAATAAAAACTGTATAAAATATATAAAATTATCAAACTTGTTCAAAAAAATATCCACCCAACTCAACTACTACTGAATTGAACTACAACTGAATCTGTATTGTACATGGAATGATCTTGAATTGTTAATGCATGTACATATATATACTTAATACTTAATACTACTACCTGGCAATACTTATAAATTATATTATAAGTTATAATACAGATATAACACAAAAAAAGTTGAGATTGCATCACGTTGATGCTTCTTCTCTCTCTCTCTCTATTTTACCTGCATTTTTGTACACACAAGAGAAGTCAAGCAGTGCGAACTTGTTGATGCATCACACACACATACGGGCTAGATACCCAGATACAAGTCAAACACAAAATTTTTGACTTGGAATATCTCTCTCTCTACATGACCAACAGACAGGTGAGTTAGTCCCTGTTACACCTGAGGAGAAGAAGATATTTTGCAAAAAAAAAGCTTTTTTTCACCCCTTGATACATATTAAATATCATTCATCGCAAAAATGTGTGTATTTGTCTATGCAAAACAGACACACAAAAATATATTTCTCTTACACGTAGACATGTACACAAAAATTTAAGGTATGAATTTTGATCTCTTTATTATCATCTTGATGATTATTATTTTAGTGAATAATTTGTCTTGTACAAAAACTCAGTACATGTGTAGTTTGTAATGATTTTTAAAAGAGCATCATAATTACGTGTTTATCGTGTGTGTGTGTGTGCAGATGAGAAAATGCCACTCATAGAATAGGATGGGAGGTTGATGGAATTTATAATTCATCAATATTTCTATCCCCCCAGAAAGATTCTCTGTGTAAGATAGTCTGAGTGAAATGACTGTGTTTAACATGAGAGAGGCGAAGATTTTTTTGGCTAGTATGAGCCACTGTGTATATGAACTGAAGAAAAAAGTGGTTAGGATTAGATTTACAATTTACAAGGAGGAGAGGATGATTCACTTGAGAAATATTAAAAAAAATGGATGAGGAGCAAAAAATAAGAGGTGCAAGGCACAAGGGAAAGGATTGTAAAATGTAATATGTGTATGAAGTAGTATGATGGTGGTTTTTTGAAGATCAAGGAAATATATTTATTTGTATTATATACACTCCAAACTTTACATATACTACATATACAGAGATGTATACATATATATGTAGTGAGTTTGGTGAAAAAAGTACGGTAGTGGAGGAATGGTCTTATGTGTGTCAATTGTTGGACTACTGAAATAGGTTAAGCCGACTGAGCGTAATAAGTTTGAATGAATTGTTGAGCACAACGTATATTTTTTATATACTTATTCTACAAATGCATTGTACAAAAAAAACCTTTTTATCTGTATCGACATGTGTTTATAGAGCCTGCATGTGCACATTAGATTTTTTTTGAAATGTTTTTACCTCTATAATTATATGCAAATATGTTTAAATAGCCTCTCCGTTTTCCATGCATGACATTTAATTGTAAAAAATAAAATAAAAACTTACTCATTTCATCACGGAAGAAAGGGACTTTCATTTTCAGATTAAAACCAGGGTCAAAGAAAATTCTTCCAGTTTCTTGAAGGGATGTATGAGGAGTAATGGGACTCATTTTAAATTGTGATTTGAATTGTGGGAGAGTGACTTGAAGTTCTTTGGAATTCCAATATTTTTTTAATTTATACAAAAGAAATTCATCCACTGGACCACCAAATTTGTGTACAAATTTTTCTACATGTTGTACGACTGGCCATGAGTCCTCAAATCCCAATAATTCATCTGGAGTGTCTTGGGTTGAATTGTCACTTGGAGTCTTTTTTACTAATTGAATGTAGTCATTTAATTTGGTCACATTTTGATCCAACTCCTTTACAACTCTCCATGACCACCGAACACGTTGACAGTAGAAACTTTGACTCTTTTTTAACTTACATTCTTTTCGACTGTCACTAACTTCGTGAAGTAGTTGCTCTAATTCAACTTTTTTATCACTTGAACGTCTCTTGACTAACTTGTTCTCGGTCAAAGTCTCAACTTGACTCTTTTTATTTTTGGATTGTCCCGTGGAAGTGACGGGAATTTTTGTGAGTGGAGTGCTAGTGGTGGATGTTGATTGAGATTTTATTCTTCTTGCTCCAGACAATCTCCCAATTACTTGCCTATAACTTTTATTTTTATTTTTATCTACTCTCCCTGTCAACGAGTCAGTTGATGTTGAGTCGACTAAATTGACTACGTAAAATATTACTAATAGTAATCCCAACATGAGGGATTTTTTCAATTGCAATTGCCTCATTTTCATTCTAATTAATTAATTAATTTTTTAAATAAGAAAACACTGTAAATTATGTAGACTTGAATATTTAAAAACTTTGTCAACTCGTTTGGGGATCTTTCTATTTATCCCAACCAACAATTAATTTCCAGTGTGTGCCAGTTTATCACTTTTTTAGTCAATGTCATGATGAACTCGGGTAAAGTACGAGTAATTTCATTTTGTCTCAATTTTGGTTCAACATTCAAAGAGTTTCCTGTGAATTAAAACAAAAAAAAATCAAATTATTATTAAAATTTATACAAATTTTTATAGTATGTACTTAAAATAATGTCACTTTTATCTTTTAAACAAAATTCTCCATAAATGTATTTGAAATCACGTTTTTTTGTAAACTTCCTATATAAAAAAACTTACGGTGAATCATGGTTAAAAAACCATTTGAAAATGTGTTGAATAATTAAAGAAGCTCATGAATGAAATGAAAACTCTTTTTTTTAGTAATAGTCAATATATCGGTCAATGGGGGAGAAGGTTAAGAATAAAATTTGTGAATTTGACACACGTTTTGACTAACAAATGTACAGAGAAAAACACACACACCACACCATATTTCTCAGACAGAGCATAGCGCTCTGCATCTAACGAAGAGAAAGAGACTGAAAGCATACATGATTATGACCAGATTCACTACAGATGAGTATGAGAGTATATCAAACAAAAAAATGTAGCACCCACTACTTGTACTCCTCCTTCCATTAATTATTATTCTCGCATATCATAAAGTACTTACATATTAAACTAGATAGACCCCACCATTTTAAAGGCCTCACTGTACAAAAATATTAATCTTCATTCTAAAGACACGGCTTTAGGTACTCACATAAACACAGGCTTAAAATTCATGAAGGAAGCGTACCTACAATTTTTATGTCTTGTTCGAATGTCTTGCTAAAAAAGAAAACCCCCTAAGAGAAAATAAAGGTGCCTCAAAAAAGATGCTCCTGTCCATCTCAACTGTCTTTAGTTTGGTAAGAAAATAAGTAGAGACAAAAATGTCAATACATGGGGAGGGATAACAAAGATGACTTCATAGTGATGCCGTGATGGAACACAATGCATGTTTCCTTGTTTCTTCTTCTCTATTATTATTTTTTTTTTGCCTCCTTTGTTTTTCTATGTATCCTTAATCTCCACGTAAGCGTAAATAAGTAATCCGACAATTCCTTCCTTACAACTTCATACTAAAGATCACAAATCACAACAAGACAAGAAACATGATAGTCTCCTTGTTTGCGTTTTTTTTATTTATAAAAACCATGCAACGGAACATAAGAACAACACTTAAAACAAATTTGAGCCCCAAAATTATTTTTATTTAAATTCCTCAATCAAAAATTGCACTTGCACTCACTCCACATGCAAAGTTTTTTTTTGAGTACATTCAACACAATGACAAAATTGTAAATAAAAAGGCAATAAAATCATCAATTTTTTCATAACCCTTTTAAATGTGAAAAAATTATTATCATTTTTGACTTATTTGGATACACAACAAATAACAATAAGAATATTTTGTATTGTTGAATCAAAAAATGATTTTAATGGCCGAAAGAAAAGAGATCAAGTTCAAATACACAAAAAATGAACTTAATTGCTTGTCTACATTGTGTATTGAATGGGGAAGAGGGGGAGGGGGAAGACGGACAAAATTCCATTGATGAGAATGACAAGTGTTTGGCCAGTGTTAAGTTGGATGTTGAAATGTCTAGTTTCTTGTCTACAAGCGTGGGGGGTAGTATAAAAGTAATAAAGGAAAGACTCTACGGAGATGTTGTTGGCCCATTGTCTCCCTATCTTAATCATACGACTCTATTGCTCTTCATGTTTTTTTGGTAGTTCAACTTGGAAGGTCGAGGACGACCAGGACAAGGAATGCTTTGACTGTGAGTGGATTCATGATCATAAATTACTCAAAGCCTGACATTCCTTTTACGCTGATCATTTAGTCATTGTCAATTCAAACGCATGTTGGGTAACTTGATTACTCTTCTATTTTACAAAAAAAACACTACATTACAACTATTTTTTTATCAAAAACATGATTTTTATGGCTTATATATATTGAAAAGTGTTTTTTTGTAATATATTGTGTGTTAAATTATTTTCCAAGTTAATTGTCATTCACAATGTTTCATCCTAATTTTTTCTTCCCGATTCATTAAGGAAACTTTATAAAAAATTAAACAATAATTAAATGAACTTACAACATGCTAAAATTTTAATGAGAGCTAGTGTTCCTCTTATGAAAAAGTCATTTGATATTTAATTTGCCTGTATAGATAAATTACATGAATAACCCTTTTACATTTCTAATTAATTTAATTGAGTTTGTTTGTATAGATATAATAGTAAGACAAATTATGAATTTTAAAAAAGACATTTTTTCAAATTTACCAAGAACAAAAGTACAAAAATTAAATTGTAAAAATAAATTTTCACTTTTAAAAAATGAAAAGTTTATTTAATGATAGCATAATAAATACCTAGGGTGAATTATTTTTTTTTAAATATAGAAAGATAATGATGGCACAATATATGCTGGATTCTATTTTATTCTCAAGTTCTTTAAATAATTACTTTTCATAGTCATAATCATAAAAATAAAAAGCTGAACAACAACATCTCATTGAGAATTTTTACACTTCTTTTTGTGTCTACTATAAAATCCATTATTAAATTATATTGTCCTTTCAAATTGAAATGCATTTTTAAAAAAAATTTCATCATGTATCTGTACTTGCTTTAGTTTTAACTTGAATTTTGTATTTCAAGGAAATGATTCACAAATAATTAATTGAATAAACTTGGGGTGGTTGATTTTATAATAAGATTTTTTTTTTTAAAAAAAATCTAAAATTCAGTAAGTATAGACAATTCAACTAATTTTTTTAGAAATCTTTATTTCTCTCTTGCATTACAACTTTTTTGTTCTATAATTTGCATAAGATGGATGGAAGGAGGTGGAGTGAAAAAAAATGTGTACACATTTTTTATAAGCTCATAACTTGATTCTAGACAAAGTCAATGAGTCTGACAATTTTTTTAAAATTTTTTTTTGGTCTCTAGTCATTTGTATGCACCCTTCAAAACAAACATGTCCATAGTCTACACAATTTACAGAGTCTAAGAGTACAAAAACCTGATTATCTTATTCACTGTGTCAACTTTTACTGACACGACAACCAAAGGGCTAGAATATTTAAAATTACCAGGTTAATGTACAAATAGACAGATTTTTTTGAAAAATAAATTAATGCTGGAAAAAATTGTCTACAATCTTTCCTTTAATTTATTTCGACGACCCTGAGGGCAAAGAACTTTCATCACTGTTTTTGTTCGTTCAGGCTACTTTGACTGATGGACCGATTTCATCATGAAATCTCACCTGCCAACAATGCAAGTCTTGAGAGAGAGAGAGAGAGAGAGAGAGAGAGGACTAAGAAAACAAGTAAAATGTGGGGTTGTTTTCTGAGATTCACATTTGATGTGACTTGGGTATAATATGGCCCATCATTTTAGACTTGACAATTCTGTTTACTTTGATGGCATCTCGTTGACATGTGTCAGACAATGTCACAATAAAAAATTGTGACTTTCTCCTTTGTGGTGAGCAGGAGCATCAATAAAATTGATTTCTTCACTTTGTTTCATGTCAAATTTATTAATGGACTTGAAAGGAAAAAAAGGGAAATCATTTGCCGACCACTTGCAAACATAGAATTTAAATGTACTTGACACAAAAAGTGTTCTATACTATTCTATAGGCTTTTAATGTAAAATTTTTGCTGGCAATATTGTCTATATTTTTATACGAGTACTAAAGGAGTGAAAACTCAAATTAAATTTCAGACTGTCTCAGAGTCATCAAATCCATTTAGATTCTTTTTGTCCATTTCATGACTCAAAAAATTACAAATTTTCACCTTTTAAAAAAATAATTGGTGCAATTAATTCCTCATTAAATAATAATATTGATTAAAAAGTTATATTGACGACAAAATCAAAAAAATAGGAAGTGAAAGGGGTTAAAATTCTCCTTAAACTTTTCCAAGATAATTGTTACAAATCTTGTCAAAATGATTTTGTTGATCATGCCGAGACATGATAAAGCTTAATTGAAATCTATACATCTACAAAAATCAGTTTAAACTATGTAGCTAGTTAGCGGCTCGTCATCAATTTTAATTGTTGATACATAAAACATACAGTTATTTCCAATTAACCATGTCTTCAAAGTGATATTGTGAAACTTGTCTTGAGTAATAAAAAAAAATCTTTTTCTGGTCCTGGATAAAAATGAAGGCTCATTATACAAAATTGATAATGATGAGTACCGGTTTGAATGCAATCATGATTCTCAGACAATCAACCTTGACTTGTCGTTTTGTTGCATCGCACATGATTTTTATGTAAATTAAATAATCTCCTGATACATTAGCAACCTAACGCTAATGAATCGTCTCAAGTTGAACTATTCGTATCATCATCAGAAAAAAACGGAACAAGAAAAATGGCATGTCAAGAGCATAAAAAACGAAAAAAATTATAAATTTATTGTCGTAATTATAGTCAAGGAAAATGTGTATACATTTTTTATTGTACGGACACTCGTACAGAACATTTCTCATGACTTTTCTGTTCCTAGACACAGTTTTGAGAGTTTTAGTTAAAAATAAATTTCAGAGAGTTGAGAGTGTAAAAAAAATGGAGAGAGAATGAGCAGTAAAGGCCGTTAAAATGAGATGATTATATTTATGTAGACTAAAAAGTTTGTTTTTTATAATTTAATATTAAATTATCAACATTTTTCTCTGAATACATGTCACGTAATACTTGAGACAAGAGAGAGACTTGAAATATTTGGGTATAATTAAGACTGTTAAGATTAGGGTTCATAAAGTAAACCATCAGATAAAGATGAGTTGGGTTATGACACGAGATTATACAATTTTGTGTGATGAGTAAATATAGTGTGGGTCATCAGAGCAAAAAAAAATAAATAAAATTTCAACGGCTCTTGGCTCTGCTTCACGGCACTACATGACAGTCGTCAAAAAAAACTGTCATCTTAGACCTCTCCCTCTCTCTCCATATTGTGTGACTTTATGCTTCACATAATGAAGTCATTTAGTCAAAAAAAACTATGTATTTCTACCTTATAATTTTTTTGCATGTAGCTATCTCATTTTAGTTGAAATGGAGGCAAAATAATTTTTCTTTGACTTTGCGTGTTGACTTTATCTTTAAAAAAAATTATGGTCAAAATATCGTGTAATATATTAAATATATCAAATTTTGATATTCATGCATTTTTTAGATTTTTCAATATATTATCATGTTTGAAATGATAAAAAACAATTAGTTGCGGTATCATACAAGTACAATTCATGTCCTTACTTTTCATTCTATTAATTCTAGTAATATATGTTAAAAACATTTGAAAAAAAAAATATTTCTATTCAAAATTAAATACAATATTTTCAAAAATATTCAATAGTATGCAATAGTATTAAAATATAGAGGAAAAAAATTAATCAAAAATTATTATTAATTAAATAGAATAAATTGAAAGACTTACAATTTTTAAAATAAAGTCCGTTAGTATATTTAAAATTTTTGATTTGACTAAAATAAAATTTAAAATTTCTCACAAAATTCCAAATCACACTCCACCTTGTCACCTTGTAAAAATTGAACAGTATTTATTGTTTGTATTGGCACAAAAAGATTTTATTTGAAAAGTTGTGACTGCTTGTGGGTACAATGTGTAGCACTTGAAACTCAAGATGACAATGGCAAAATTTGGTTGAGATTGTTTTGATTTAAATCAAATAATTGTTCATTGGGAGAAAACAAGAAAGAGAGGGGAGAGAGGAGAGAGAGAGAGATGGAGGAGAGAGAAAATAAAAAAAGCAAGAGTTTGTCTATTCCAAATTGCTTTCTTCCTTCAATTCTACAGAGACTGTGACTAACATTTCCAACACTCTTGTTATATTTCTGTGTGGTATCACCCCTAAAAAGTTGGTCAGTAGTCACTTTACCTCTCCAAGTTCAAGTGTACAGAGTAAAAGAGAGTAGGAGACCAATGTCAAATATAAATATACATTAAATCCTCTACCTGTATGTATACATGATATACATAAACCATACATTGAAAAGATTTTACTTTTTTACAATTAAAACACTCACAAAAAAAACTGGGAGGCTTCTTCTTTAACACGATCCCCCTCCAATGTATCACTTTTTTTTGGTAGTCATCCCCGTGACAGGAGAAACATGAAACGTGAGGTGGACGCAGACCAAGAACAGAGAGAGAGAGACTAGACGAACAGACCGGAATCTTTTGATAATATTACAGTTTGTGTATATAATATACATATACTTAATTATGCGCTTATTCAGAGGAGTAATAGTCATAAAAAAGACGGTAGGGAACTTTAGACACAACTTGGACGCTTTTTTGTGCACATGTGTATAGACAAGTATTATAAAGCAAATCGAAAAATTGTTATTCAGTCGATGGATAATTGGTATAATTGAGAATCATTTCGATTTTTTTGTCTGCAATCTTAATGAAATATACATTCTCTATAGAGAGGTATATAAAGTTGATCTGATTCTTTTACAATTTTTTTCTGTAATGTACGCTAAAAGTATTGATTTTCTCTCTCTTTCTTTTTTTTCAGAATAAAAACTGGTATGGCTGTATTAACCTTTAAAGTCATGGCAAATCAAGATTTTGTAGAGTTGCACAGATTGATAGTCTCGATTTCGAGAAGATTCTTCTTATGTATATAAAATTAAAGATAGAATAGACAACTTTTACTTTAAAAAATAGTCTTGACCGCCCATAGTGAAAATCAGTTGGACATGAAAACTGGATGACATTAAACAAGAAGAAAAGGGAGGGTTTATAATATTTGCCGTCAATTACTACATAATTTTAAGACAATCTTTTGTACAATAATGACACATTAGACTCAACTTAATTTACAGTGTAAGTTAATGATGGAAAAAATGAACTGATACGAGTACTATATTTTCTTCCATGCAGGTTAAAATTCAAATTTTCTGCCCTTTTAATGAGTCTCGTGGCCTGTAGTGCATAAGAATTTTGATTTAAAGAGAAATAAAAAAACTATCATTGCTCATTGTTACTTTTCCGTGTCATTTGTTTCTTTTTGTTTGATGCAAAAGTTGCATGGTTTCAAGTTTCAACACAGTTACCCATATTCAAAATGAAGTATTTTGAGTAATTTCAGTTGAAAAGTATTTTATTTTAAAATGTATGTTAAGTGTAATATTGATCTCTATTTATAATTATTTTTAGACAGAAAGTTCTAAAAAAATTCCTCTTCTATAACTTTCTATTGTTTTTGACCCTTAATTTAGAACTACTGGGTTGGGTCATACGTAGAACATTAACTTTTTATGAAATGACATTGTACACATTCACTTATTTATTTTTTAACCTTAATTTAATTAACTCTTTGTTTCATTTCTGGTTAATCTTTTTTTAAATTAGTTACATTTTACAACAGTAGTTAATTATTCTCGTTTCCTCAAGTTCAACTAAAAAGAAGACAAAAGCTAATTGACATTTTATTGTTAATTTTGTAAGCATAAAAGGGCGTTCTCCAGTAATTAAAAAAAATTCTCATGTATATTATTAGTCTTCGTTTTAATAGAGTAACAAATAATTAAATTCTTTCAACATTGCAGGACACATGAAATAAGCACTATTTTAAGTCACAAATGACAAAATAAATATTGTTCATCACATAAAAATGAGTAAGTCTCAACTTGACATTTGAAAAGGAAGTAGAACGAAGATTGATCAAAAAAAACTATGAAAAAAATGGTTGTGATACATAAAATATGTCAAACTTTTACCATTTTTTACTTACCTTTGATCTGTCATGATACTTTTTTGACTATGTACTAGTACGTACACAATTATGAGACAATGTTGGTCAGTTGATGAGGAAGGATAAAAGAAATCATTTTACATAACTAAAGTTTTACCACAGACAAATATTAAGTTGTACGAGTAGTGTTCTTATCAAAATAAATTAAATTGTAGCCTCATGTCACATATCCTTAATCCTGATTACTACCAACAAAAGTTAATCTTGGTTATATTACAACAAATATCACTTACAAAAATGAGACTATAAAATGTAAAACTTCTTCTTCCTCATCTCTCTACATTATTTTGATAAGCACTTGTTCCGCATTTTGAACTCTGTCATTTAAAAGATTCTTTTTATTTTTAACATGGTTTCAACATGTAAAAAAAGTTTAAGAGTGAAGTGAGTATGTATGAGCATGTGTCACCTTGTTCTACAACTAAATTCTTATCAAATCTTTCCCGATTTTGTCAAATATACAAGACAAGAGAGATTCTCTTGGCCTCATAGTTTGGAGGTTGTCAACATAAATATTTCAAGATAAGATTTTAATTGTCATTCTTCTGCAAATAAAATGAATTCTCAACTTGGAATACATCTTACCTTACAGGAAAGATTGGACAAGGAATCTAGAGTAAACTTATTTTTTTTTGTGTGACTTTTACCTACATTTAATTATCAAAACAAAGATTTCTAGTTTAAAAATTGTTTTTTTGTTCTATTTTTAAAACAATGAAAGACATCAACACTTTTATAACAATTAGCCTCATGTGACAATCACACTTGGCAAGGAGAGAATCAAGATTTTATTTTTTTGACAAACGTTAAAAAATTAAGGTGACTACATAGAATTTGGTACTACTGATATAAATTAAATTTAGTGTCCTTATTTTGTTGACTTGTAAATTCAAGTAGAAATTTTTTAATAAATAATTTAGAAATTTAGTTAACATCACAATTTATTGTAAGTACTTGCTGTAGATTTATTTTGAAAGTATTCAAATTCAAGTGTGAAAAAAACCATTAAATGTAAATTGTAATTTATTAATTATTTCAATTTATTGTTCATCATAAACTATGATTCATAAATAAGTGACAGAATATAATTTCTTAATGTGAATTCAGGAATTCATACTTACACACAAAACGTTTCATTTTATGGATGATCCGTTAAGAAAACAAGAATTTATGTATGTATATACAGAAGTACAATTTGTACAAAGTTTATCATTTTTGAAAAGATTTCCTACAAAGAAAGCATCATTCCTTATATAGACACGCTAGAGAAATGAATGAGGAGAAAAGTGCCAGGTGAGTGAAAGGTCCCACCCTTTTTGCTTTTATTAATAAAAAAAAAAAGATGTTTAAAATGATAATCTTTATGACATTCTGGCCTATTTATATTTACAATGTGTAGATTTGTACATGTAAAATATTTTTTTGCAGAATCCTTTTCTGTCATAACCGAATCAAGATGAAACCATTTACTAGTCGGACAACGTACAAATATGTACACAGGTAGACGTCATCATTAGTGACAGTCGAGTGTAAAAGAAAATATATGAAATGGTAGAATCTGTTTATTTTTTTAATTTACAGGCTACTTCAAGAATAACTTGTCTATAGAAACAATTTATGTCACATTAATATAATTTTCTATATATGTAACCCCCCATGTCTACAACTAGGAGTCCACTTGAGTTACAGTGAAAGAGTAGAGTTTCAGCATGAATAAAAATTTTTTTTCTCAATCTTGGAACCACAAGTAGTCAGTCAAGTTACATGGAACTTTTTTTTTCTTTTTGGTTTGAATTGAAAAAAAATCACACATTTAAAATTATTCATCCAATCTTGTCTTGCACAATTTTTTTTTGTACAAATTATGCACAAAAAAAAACAAACTTGTATTCTATTTTACTCATGAAAATGCACACAGAGAATTTTGTCCATTCATTTTGTACTTTATTTACAATTTCTCACTTTAGTGTCAAAAGATTGTGACACATAAAGTCAAAAAATTCTTAGGAGTTCACTGAGACATACATTGTCAAATTGACAAATAGGCAAGTCTCTGTTAATTTTAATTTTTACACACATAATTTTACACACAGTCAAGGTCAAATATTTTTGTCCTAAAACTCAATATTTAAATTCTAGACACGTTATTTACCTTTTAAACCAAATTATACATATAACTTAGGTCATATAAATAATTTACGGAGAATTTCATACATTTAACAATTAAATGTAAACTCAAAAAGAAATATTTAATTCCAGTTAAAAATTAAAATTTTATTAGAATTATTTCTACCTAAAATAAAAAATGTACAATTAATCTAATTAAGCTATTTAAATTCTCTAGGAAATCTTCCTGTTGAATCTAACTTGAGGTACAAAAAAAATTGAAGAGTTAAATAATAACAATAAATTATGTTAATGTATAACTTTAATCTACATTGCACATCAGTACCAATGTGCATGTTACAATTATAAAAAAGAGGGAGAAACCAGAACAACAAGTAAAATAAATGGACTCGTGTGTTTAAATTGCACTTTGTTTGCTGCAATTTTTTAGGTGCAGCTGCTGCAGCTCAAGTTATTGGTTTAATTAAAAACTAGTTGACTGCAATTTTTTTTGAATTTTTATATAAAAATTTTATTTTCTGTACATGATTTTTTTAAAAACATAGACTGAGTTGTAATTGTTAGGTCATTTAGCCATTGTACACTGAGCTGTGGAGACAGAACCTGGGACAACTTTTTATAAATGATGCACATTTTGTGCATACAAGAAATTTAAATGCAGACGACATGCACATGACCCTGACAATGATCTTGACAAATTGTCATTGCCATTTGGTCATACAATTCAGAGACGCCATAAGTTTCTTGAACTCATTGATCATACCACCATCAACAACTTACCTCAAGTTTGTCACCCTGTCATCAATAAGGAAACTTGTCTCCAACCATCATGCCCATGTCCATGAAATAATAGGTCACAAAGTTGTTAAATCTACAATTATTTTAATTCTAGTTAAATATCGCCATGCTTTGTTTAATTAGCTTCTTGAAAAGAAGGAAATAAAACTCGTCAAAAAATAATTTATATATATATTTTTAATTTCAAATTAATTGTAAATTAATTCTTCATTAATTTTCTCCGTCACCAAAAATTATAATTCTAGCATACAATTAACAATTTTTTTAGTGAAGAACCAAGTACAAAAAAAATTTGTACTTAATTCAACATAATTTGAAAAATTTGTAGTGGACGAAGTTGGTAATTAATTTAAATTTGAATTAGCATAATAAATGTGTTCATTCGAAAGTTAATTATTCAGTTTATTCAATTCAAAAAAAAATTATATGCAATGATAATGGCTGTAACCCAGAAATCTTGTTCATATTGATTCTTTCTGTCCTTCTCATTCTTAAGTGCATGAGGAAGAGTTGTAAAAAAGGGGATAAAAAAGTGTGTGTGCTACCAAAAGGTAAAAGTAAGATGAAAAGTAATACGAGGAAACAATGTAATTTATTGGTTATCCTGTACGTGTTCATTGAGACAGATCTTCATTTTGTATACCATTTTTTTTATTTTATGCATATATAAGGTTGAGGATTTTAATCAGTTTTCAATTTCACAAGTGCTAGCAAAGTAAATACAAGTTTGCAGATGAACCTTCTTACGATTAGACACATGATAAATTGCTTGCCTGTGTTAACCCTCAAAAAAAAAAGATTTTCAAATTTTTTTCAATCCTTTTCTATGCAAGGGAAAAGGTTAGATTTTCAAATGATAGATTTTGGGTTAGACATGTAAAAACTGACTAAAGTCCTTTAGTCAAAAAATCAACTTTAAAAAAACTAGTTGGTAGAAAGTAAAGACTATAAAATATGTAGCCATTTCTGTAGATTAGTAGCTGTAAAGTTTAGTACAGTAAAAAGTGTAAAATGAATATTTCTATCGTTCTTGTATCAACGTTAATTATTATGTGCAGACATTTTAGTTTGTAGATTTAAGGCACTGCCTTTTCATTGTCTGACATTTCTTTGAATGTCATAAAGGGCGTACTCACATTGTAAAATATTGCTAATTTTTTTGTATCCTTTTCTCATCATACCAGTTTCTACAATTGAGTGAGCACGTACTTCTAGCTTAACTTTTACATTTTAACTGTTTGGTTTCAATTCAACAATTATGGGAGATATATATCTTCTATTTATTTTTAGTCTATTGTCTCGGTATTTTGATGTTATTTCTATATTTTGTAAAATTAACTGATAATGAGATCATCCTGTAAATTTAGACTAGTTTTTAAAAAACAGTTTTTATGATAACTGTTGTCTACTTTGGTCATAAATAAATAGTACTATATTTTTGAACAAGATTCGATCAATATTTATTTAACCCTTTGTTTAATTAGGTAATATTTCTAAAGCACATGCAATTTCAATTATTTTAGACTGAAACAAAATCTCAATTATTCTTGACAATTTACGTTAAATGTTTTGTAGAAAATTTTGGATTGTAGAAACTAGAGAGTTCACTTCAACACCCAAAAATTTGAGGTCACGGAGATGTCTTATTGAGTTGAAGATGGATTACAAAAATTTCATTTTTTGTCTGACCAACTTTATTCTAGCAACTTTTTTCGATGGAAAGATGAAGACTCTAAAATGACTTGAAGTGAGCTGGAGTATTTTTGTGAGTGAAAAACTTTCTCTTGACCAATAAAGCCAATACATCTAGAGACAGGTTCATGGGGAATAAAGGTTAACAAGTGACACATATGATTTTTTCTGCTTTTTTTTGCTTTCACTTAACTTTTCAATCCTCACTTCCTTCTAGTATAAAGCTACTGTGCATTACATTCATTTACTATGAGTTATTCTGGTCCTTGCTCCTTTTTTTGCTCGTACTTTCCAACTGCTTGGACACTACTAACCTTATTGGCATTATGAATTCAATTCTCATTGTTCAGTGAATGAAAGGGAAGATGGTTGGATGATAAAGTGATGGACTGGATTTATAGCAACTTAACGAGTAGTATTTGCCATTAAAATTGCAGAGTATCATGAATCCTAAACCGTGAATATGACCTCCTTTTGATTCTATGCAATCAAGTAATAAACCAAACTCTTTTCAAACCCTATTGATTTTTTTAACTTTAATTTTATGTAAATGTAATTTAATTACATTGATAACAATGCAATCTTTTTATTTGACTTTCTTCCTGTCTTGAAACTAGTCTCATAATACTACTATTTAGTTGATACATGGTGAAAAATTATTTTCTTGGTGCTTTGATCATTGTCGTAGGTCGAATCACGATGAATCAAAGTACTAGAGACAGACAAAAAATGTGCTTCAATCATAATTCATAGTTATTTTATTTTCATAGAGATATTTTTTTGAACATGTTCACATTTTTATTAATCATGTACCACGTTATGAATGACACTCGACAGATGAAGGAAGAAGTACGTAGAACAATAAATTTATTAGTGAGTCTCGTAATATCTAGCATAATCATATTGAAAGGATACGAAACTACAACAAAACACACAATTTAAACATATTTTTCAAGCTACTTTTATTTTTAAAAAATATATAGTAAACTCTATGAAAGTATTTATAGAAAATATTGATGAATTTTCTACCTACTGTAAAATCTTTTGGAATTTATTGTGTGCTCGTTAGCGATTCTATGGTTTTTTTCCAGGTGAGTAAACTCAATAAACTCACCTGGAAAAGGTCATAGAGTTGCTAACGAGCACACAATAAATTCCAAAAGATTTTACAGTAAATTATAGTTACATGTATTTTGAATTTTAAATGCTAGCGATATCAAATTCATAAAGAATCAAATAATATTATTATATTATTATTTAACAAAATAAAAGGACTGATTTTTTGAAAAGTGAGAAAAGGTGAATATTGTGTGATTTTTATATTTTAAAGAGAGTTCAAGTAGGTTTTTGTTCAATTTTACATGTTCACTAGCTATTAAGATTGTACATCGTTATTATAGTTAACTTTACTAATTATAAAAATCGAGACCTGCGGTTGACCAAATCTTTTGACTTAATAAGTATGCGACTACGAATGGGATAGAACGAGTTTTTGAACGATGCGAGCGGGCGTTAAAAACGGGCTCAATAATTACATACCTAGTATATTTTAAAAGCCCATATAAAAAGTATTATCATGTAAATCACTTTTTTAATTATTATTTTCAGTATTAGTACTCTTTAAAACGTCCAGATACTCTTGTTGAGATACGGCCAATACTTGAGCTAGTATACCACTTTCATCCCAGTCTCCTTCCAACCCTAGAATGAGAATGATATTATGAAGTAAAATTTAGCAACCAAGTCTAAAATCGCGTGTACATTGATGAACAGTGATATTGTAAAGCAATGTAAACATTGCTTCTTACCGAACATTTCTGGTGGTAGTTGATTCAGGAAAGTTGCAGTTTCAAGGAGCTGAAAGTTCTCTGAGATGGAGGATGCAGATGGCAATGCAGCTGCTCCCATTGTTGACTGAGCATTTTGTGAAATTAAACTTTTACTGGTACTGGGAATGGAAGGTGGTGGAGATAATCTTGATGGTGAATTACGAGTTTCAGACGAGTTTCGAAATGGTGACCCAGTTGGGGATGACACAGCACTGCCATGGGCACGAGGACGTGGAGATCTCATTTCTTCACCTGATGAAGATGAAGTGACCGTGGCAAAGGAGCTGGAAGCTGTTGGTGATCGCTACAAAAAAAACAACCAAATTATATTTCTTTTCAGCATTATCTAACGTTGTAGTATACTAATTATGGTTTTGAATAATTTGAATGAATGAAAATAATTACAGTAGTTCGGTTCCGTCGTTGGTTGTCTTTGAGCCACTGCAAATAACTTTCTCGGGCAACTTGTTCCTCGATTGCTTCATTCGTAGCTTCCCAATCTGTAGCAAGGAGCTTGTCTTCCAACATGGCCTATTATAAATTTTTAAAAAAATACATGAAAATAAATATTCACAAATATCTATCCAATTAATACAATTAATCCCAAAATAAATAGTAATTACAAAACGTAATAAATAATTTAAAATTTTTATTTTTACTTGTTCTATGTGAACTTCTTCACTTTGTCGAGTTGCTTCCTTGAGAATGTTCTTGTCAGCAAGGCCAGGATGATGGCCAGGTAGACCCAAACCTACTCCGACAGTAGCCTAAAGAAATACAGAGAAATAGAATATATAAGATGTGCTTCAATAAATAGAATTTAAAAAAATGAAAACAGTTGTGTTACCTTGTACGGGTCAACAATGCTATTGTAATGAACCCCTCGATGGTAAGAGAGTCTGATGGGCTCATTATCTGTTGTCACTTTTTGTCCATGAAAGATATTGATCGGTTCTAAAAAGGAAAATTAGATAAAAATTGCATTATCATTTACTTAAGTTGCTTACCTACATAAGTATAAAAAATATAACCACACCCTTGATTTAATTATTTAAAAAAATGGGACAACAACAAGGAATTGGCAAAGGTAAAAAATTAATTTCAAATGAATTACCAGTACTATAGCAGAAGACTTCGATTGTTCGATTGTACATTTCACTCATGGCCTGAATTTCAACATGATTTCCATGGACATTTTC
>JAQIVZ010000351.1:0-75745 GCA_034700945.1 Arrhopalites spinosus
TAACCGCCTACCTCTAATAAGGGCCCACCCTCCGACCATATTTGACAAATAAGCGCCTAGGCGGTTAATTGAGAGTTTACGGTATGTACAGTCTGTGTCTGTGAGGTTCTCTATTATTATGCCTTTGCACTCTGCATCCCATGCGTAGTTGTACACGCAATGCGAGAGATAGACACACAATTGTTGTGTGTGTGTGCAGCCCATATACAATGGAGCTTGAATAACGACGAGTGCGGTTTAAACTAATTTCGTAACTCAATGATGTTGCACATTTGGTAAGGACATCATTCACACTTCATAGAAAATAACACTTATGCCAGCCTTGTAGGGGTGGATTTTCATATCGTCTTCATTGTCGTTGTACACAGATGGATAGAATATGTTCCCAGTCTCTCTCTCTCTCTTTCGGTGGCTATATATACTTTGTATTCTTTATTATATTCATGGATCTGTACAGAAAAATGATTTTTATTAGAAAGAGACAGTCTCTGTCTCTCTAGATCAAACTTAAAAGTTTTGACTTGCCCTCTCCTTCCGTACTGACTATCTGTACTAAGTCAGTTAAGAGTCAATGTCAGAAAATAAGTTTGTTTGAATTGGTTTTTAGATAAGGGAAAATAGAGATTTCTATGTTGTGTGTCATTTATTTGTAGACATTGGGGATGGGAAGGAAAAAAAAAATGTCAATGTGGTAAATGTTCGTTTAGTACTGCTCTGTTTAAAATGGTTTTTTTTCAAGTTTTCACAAAATGTGTAAAATAAGAGAATATGTGTCATGTATTCATGAGACTTGTTACTGGAGAAGAAAGTATAGGGAAAAATTAGTAATATTTAATAATATTCAGTTTGTTATGGATCACAACAAACCAATGTTATATGACTGTGAGAATATGGTGTTGAAATATTTTAATTTAAATTAAATATTAAATGTTAATTTGTTTTTAAAGGGTCATATGCTGTAGCTTCTGAAAGGTCAGAGGAGAATGTCGTCTGGTGACCAAAGTGTAAATCAAAATACCGTCCAAGTGATGACATCAACAGCTCAAATGGCTCAAGGAACCGCAACAGTAACTTCTCAACCGACCCAACAACAACAGGCACAGACCGTGAATCCCCAACAAATTCATCTTCAACAAACAACGACAACAACAGCAATTCATGGAGCTCCTCAACAGCACCATCAAACGGCCCAGTCCGCTAACCCCATGCAACAATTACAAGTTATTCAACAACCCATTCAAAATCAGTACTTACAACAACTGTACAATACCCAGGGTCAACTTTTGATGAATGGAAATATTGCATTGCACCATCCTGGTATCAACCCCCAAATTCAGGTTGGATTACACTCTTTCACAATCTTTAATATATGTCATACTTGATATGCTTCCTTTTTTATAAAAAAAAAAAAAAGTCTCCATACATGATACATTTATCACTGTACATGTACAGCATACTCATTGTTAGGGTCTACAAAGATTTTGCCCTTTACAAAAAAATATCTTGAACCCAATAGAATTTCATTTATGATTTATCAAAGGGGAACGGTGAAATAGATTCATAATAATGTATGATCACATATCTGTAATATATTGCATATTCAAAATGAGCATATATTTATCTATACTTCAAGAGGACAAAAAAGGGAGGTGAAAGTAAATATTTGATAGAGAGAGAGAGAATATTTTATTGATCTGTACATTGTAAGGATGGACAGTGGACAGTAGTGGTCTAATGGTCAGGTAAACAAGGGGAAGACCTAACTAACATAATTGTCTGACAGGACAGTGGGGCTTGGGACTACTAGCAATTAGTAGATGAACGAATGTGAAGGGTGGAACCAATCTCTCGTCCATAGTCTAACTACATTTCTAGTTGTAACGTCCATCCTATCATTTTATTTACCATTATTACCACTAATATAAAAAATATGTATATTATATAATACTGTTTCATTGTAGAAGGATGTGGATTTTTTTGGAGGGGGGCACTTTTAGCTTTGATGAAAGATAATTTTCTCAAAGAGCATCTCTGCAAATGAGATGTGTATATCATACAGTATGTATAAGGAAAAGGAAGCATCAAGTCATTCCTTTGCATCTCTCCGCCCCTTTGAGTATAAAGGGAATACATACTAGTAGGTATGTATACATGCCCTAACATTTGCATACCTACATTTTGTTTCATTAGGCAAATGCATTAAGATGAATGATTGGAAGATGCAACAGGGGTGGATATGTAGTAAAAACAGCAATACTAGCCATGAAAAAGAAGATGATGATGATGAAGAAGGATCTTGGGATTTGAAATCTAGAATGTGTATAGGTCCATTGTGTATAAAAGACTGTAAAATAGCTTGAGGGGATAATCTATTGGGAGTATAATGTTTAGATACACAGGGCTACATGTATGAGATACATCATCATGTAGGTAGTGACTTGCAGATGTAGTTTCTTTTAGGAACCAAAAAATAAATCTTATTTTATACATGGCAACTCACACTCTATCCTAGATTATAAAATTGAAACTTTTTTTTTTGTTGTACAATCCTCTGTCAGGTAAAGTTTCCCTTCTTGTCCATGTTTTTCAAACTAATTCATCTCTCTACAAGGAATAAAAAAAAATGTTGAAAAGAGAACATGTCAATTATTAGATAAACTGTAACAACAAAAAAATAAAAGGGATGATTGAACTACCTTATGAAGCCAAAGTTCAAATGGTACTTGCATTCCATTATAACTACAAGACTGAAGCACAATATTGATATACTGGAGTAAAAATTGCATAATTTAACAGTATGGAGATAGAATGGATGGTTTGAGGGTGTCATTATTATTACAGTAAAGTATAGTGAGTTTTTGGTCGTGAGTATATTTGAGATATGTTGGATGGATAAAAATGCACGAGTATAATATTTTAATAGCTCACATATAAAAAATCCACACATAGACAGTGAGTGTGTGTGTGTAAAATGCATTGAGGAAATATTGATTGTCTTGTTCCTACTCTAGTGTAGTAAATACAACTGTAGGACTCATAAATGGAATATATGTTCATAGAATGAGTAAATAGTAAAAGACAGAGAATGGTTCCACCTGTATTTGTAATCCGTACTCTCTCTCACAGTAAGAGTGTACTGTGCATGTTTTTACAGCACATTCAGATATATAGGAAGGAGGGGGAATCAGCAGGATTGCTCCCGTGACTGTCTGAGAGAAAAAGAAAAAAAACTAAACTAAAAGTTGATTCAAACAAGCAGACAACCAAAAGGTCTTGAGTTGAGAAACATGTATGCATAGCTGTAATTATTATAGAAATGTTAGCTCTTGTGAAAGCAAAGCATTGTTCCTACAAGTGGACACCATTTACATACATGGTTATATTTACCGTCCTCTTGGTTCTATTTGTCATACATGTTATACCTTGGGCTCTTCAATAATTCATAAATTCTAGCACCAATCGTTCATCCAGCCATTGTAACTGAAAAAAGGAACAAATTTCCCTTTCAATATTCAGTAAAGGGCACATTGCCTGGAATAAAAAACAAAGTTTTATCTTTCCTCCAAAGAAATAGAAACAATGCGGGATTATGTAGACGATTAATTTAATAGCTATCAGAATGTTTTACTTTAGATCAGCCATGATTAATTTATAGTTTTGGAAATTTTATGGGTATCAAAAATAGGCACCTTCATAATTAAGGCTTAATTCGTGTGCAAAGAATGACATTCCTTTGTAGTAAAAAAAACAATCCTTACAGATTTCCTTGAGACTATTGTTTATTTATTTTTTTTGCTTCTTCAGGTGATTGCAGCAGGAAAGACATTTCAACCAAATCAACTTGGGACTCATCAATTGATGACAGGGATGACAGCTGCCAGTAAGTTTTATATTATTTTTTACTCTGTCTGGACTATTTGAGAGACTATATTGAATGTTTTGATTCATTTCATCCAAAGACCAGATTGTGACTCAGATTTTTTATCTTTTTTTTTTTATTTTACAGCCAGCTACACAGCAATTCCGACATCAGCAGCAAATAATCAACAACAAGCTTACATCATCGGTCAGCTGATAAACTCCCAAGGTGGTTTGATACAACAACACCAGCAAGGTGGAAAGCCTGGTGAAATGCAAAAGGTAAATTATTCGTTCATTCATTAAAATCAAACAAGTAGTGATGTGTGTAGGTCATGCACTAAGAATAATTTTATATTTTAATTGATTTAAATTATAGGTCCTTTCTCCTCAAATTGGAACTCAACTTCCACAAGGACTCTGGGCATCTCCACATACTTTTTTAACATCTCCAAATCCAATATTTATTCGAGGAACTCAAAATCAACCAGATCAAATGTTTATTCAACAGCAACAGCCTTTACATGCAAACACGTCGACTCATCAACATTTCTCAATGCAGCGTAAGTTGTATAATAAAAATATTATAGATACTAGTGTCTGTAAAATATATGTGTGTGTGTTATTTAATAAATGACTTTTTAAAAATATAGCGATTACAGCTGCCACAACTCAACAAATTTCTGCAACCTCAAGTAATTACATTTTAATTTTAAATGTTTCTGTTACTATACTATACTGCTGCAGACATTCAAAGTTCATTGAAGATGCAGCCAATAATAAATAACAATTACATATAGTAGGCAAAATACATAAACAATAATCTATTCCATTGACTGTCAAGTAAGGGAAATAGTTTAGCAGTCAATCATTGACTGTCAATGGATATTTTAACTGTAGAAGAACTATACATGATATGACTACTAAAATTAGTTGCTGAATGCACTATTAATCATGCTGTTTTTTCGATTGGTCATATAGTTGCTACTGCTAATCAAAATTTACAACAAGCTGGAAATCAACAGCAGCAGCAGCAGCAACAACAACAACAGCAACAACAACAACAAGTGTCGATCAAAGCTCCAGGTATTAAATAATACAGATAGACTGATAATAGCATTTGATTTATTTATATTAAGTAAAGAGAATGAACTAACTTTTTAGAATAGGATAATATACGTTCAGAAAATTAGTTTCAGTATAGAAACTATAATTATATTTTTAAATTCACATTAAGTATACTAAGTTAGTAATATGTACAAAGTACAACATGAATATAATTTTCTATCTCAAAGTATTGACTCGAGTATTTTTGTTTGAACGGAAGCTATTAGCATTTAATTTTTAATTGCTTTCTTTATTGTCTACTATGTCTGCACTAGTTGCTTACATTTGAAAATTGTATATAATACAAAAACTATTTCTTTAACAACTGCCTGTCTTATCTGAAATGAGTATATTGTAAGAACTGATGGTTATAAATGTTATAATAGCTAAACTGTATTGAATGAAATGTTAATTGAAATGAAATATTTATTTTATTCAAGCGAATCTTCAACCGAAGCCTCCTCTACAAATTCAACCACAACCAACTCTGTCACAACAACAACAAATTCAGCAACAACAATTACAGCAACAAATCCATCAAGTGACCAATTTGGGTAAGTTTTTGAGTATGAACCAAAAAATGTTTCCTAATGAATATTATATAATATTATAATAATATATTATGGCCCTTGTATTGTACATATTATAATAATTTGATTTGTATATATAGGCTCTTACACTGGACACAATGCAAATGTGACTCAACAACATCAACTTCAAATAATTCCACATCAACCAGTAACATCCCAATCAATAATGACTGCACAATCCCCACAAACCATTACAATGCAGACAAATCAACAGGGTCAACAGCAAATGCAACAACAACAACAGCAACAACCACGACAATTGACAATTCTGCCACAAACTCAACCTCAACATCATACACTAGCAAATCAACAACAACAACCCCAAGCAATTCGACCAAATTATACAATTGTGACTCAGGGCACTGCAACAATCCCTGTGACACAGGCCCAACAAACAACGTTGAGTGGTACTACCCTGCAGATTCAACCTAGACCAAAGATGAAGAAGGTTGCCGGTCGTGCAAGTACTAATGTTGCAGGGAATACAGTCCAACAAAATACTAATAAGACCATGTATCCAAGGACTGCTCAAATGACCACAACAACAATATCACCCATGCCAAATCAGGTATAATCTAAAAACTATTGTCAGTTATAAAAGGTGTAAAAGTTTTTTTTGTAGTACTTATGTACAATATATTTTAAAGCCCTTAACTATCCATTTCTTGACGTTGTTATTGTTTTTTACAACAAATTGTCTTGAGCATGTTGTTGAGTAACATCCTTGTGATTTTTGTTTTATCTTGTCTATGTAATTTATTTATTTTTTTGTGAATTTCTTTTTCTCCCTTTTTTGGTTTCAACTGCACAACAAACACAGGTTGGTAGTAATGGAACGCTAACTCTACTCTATCCGCAGGCAAAGCCCACGACCCTTCTTCCGCAGTCTGTGGGTGCAACGTTGACCAAGATACAAATGCCAACTTCATCCTCCCCAAATAGTAACAACCAACAACCACTCAAAACTATAAATATGACGGCTCTTCATTCCCCACACTTACCTGATGCAACATTGACTCCTCTCATTCCTCAATCAAATTCTCATACTATAGTTACTCAATCCCCTCAGTCAGTCCAGGTCGTGTATTCCGCCTCGACTCAATTACCAAGTCCCAATATCTCCATCACTCCCGCTACCCCTCTTCTTCTTCCTCAAATCCATTCGCAACAACAACAATCTGTTGCCATTGCTGTCTCTACACCCAAAAAAGATGATCATCTTATGGAACTCTCGGCTGATAATAATCATAAAGGGTATAATTTTTATCAAATTTAATGTCAAATTAATTACTTACAATGTACATGGTTAAAACTGTCTTTATTATGGTCTTCGTTGGTTGATAGTTTATATAAACATTGATAAGTTATCCTTGTCGAAAAGTAATACCGGCTTTAGTATTTAAAATTGTTATTGAAATTTCATGTATCTTGGAAAATAATCCACGTGTACTTTATTACCTTGATTGTACAGGGAAGCAGAGAAGGAGAATACAAAGTCAAAAACACTTCCAGAAGAGTCTGACGAGTCATCAATTAATAAACAGAGTAAACCTCCAAAAGCAATGGTAAAGCCACAGGTGCTTACTCATGTCATCGAAGGATTTGTTATTCAGGAGGCTGCAGAGCCTTTCCCAATGCCTCGAAATGGTGAATTAGATGAACCTCCAAGTAAGTTGATATTAAAATTAATGCATGATATGAGTATGAATTATTATGATGATGGTGTTTCAATTTTTTTTTTGACTTGATTTGATTGTAAGTATTTAATAGTATTTATTATTGTCAAGCACTTCAGTGCAAAGCATTGATTTACAAGTACGGACACTATAATAAAAATATATATAACATAGGCCATTTCCATATACATTTTTATCCTTATAATTTGTTATAATAATAATAACTACAAAATATTTAAGGTGGGTAATAGTACCTATTGGTAGGAGTTATTTGTCTGAACAATATATTGAGATACATTTCTCTTAAAACTATTTATCGTTGTACATAAAGTCTAAGTTTGTGTTCGTAGTTATGTAGTACAGTAATTATTACACTCTTTTATTAACACTATCATCATAATATCATCATTTTGAATGATCAATTAAATTAAATACATCATTTTTTGTTTACAATAGAAAAAAAGGCCGCCCTTTCTGCGAGTGGTGAAATGATAAAATGTGAAGCATGTGGAAAAGTTGATTTAAAGGCCAAGTTCAAGAAAAATAAAAGATTCTGCTCATCCGTTTGTGCCAAGGGGATGAAGGCAGCGAGTCAACAACAACAAGTTCAAACTAATAATAGTTCCTTCCCGGCTGGCAATAATGAAGGAAATAAATTAAAACAGAAATCTCGAAAATGGGTAAAAAAGACAATAAATATAACAAGACATTCTTATTTATATAAACTACATTAAAATTAAATTTAACTATTATTTGAAACTCTATTTAAATTTATATTAAATTAATTTTTTTTAAAGGGGGATGGAGAAGCTGATTTGACAGATGAAACCAATAGTTCTGTTGGAGAAGCCTCATCACTTTCACCAAATGAAGACCATATAGATGAAGAACCAAAAGTAAATCCAGTAAAATGGAATGTTTCTGAAGTTGTAGACTTTGTCAAGACTTTACCAGGTTGTTCAGAATTTGCCGAAGATTTCGCTGTTCAAGAAATTGACGGACAGGCATTATTATTATTAAAAGAAGATCATTTAATGTCAGCAATGGGACTGAAACTTGGACCAGCCCTTAAATTGATAAGATTGATACATTCAACTCTTGAGACAAAAACAAAGTAATCGTAATGTATTAGAATACAATATACATTTTTATGTACTATGTAATAATAACATCAGTTTGTAATGACTGACATAATATATAATTTGATGAAGACAGACAGCATACATATTATTATTATACCGTATTGTATAAATAATTAATTATATAGATTATCGTCTAAATTATGCAGCATTTTATATAATATTATAATATAATGTACCATTATGTAAATACTTTAAATAATGATACAATTTTATTATTGATATAATAATATTATTACTATTATACTTACTATTATAGATTATAGTTATAGACCCACAAGTATGTAAGAATAAAGGAATTGATGCGCTATATCAATAAGACAAAAAAATTGGTGTTTCCACGTATTGTTATTATTTCGTTGTTTTCTCGAGTTTTTTTTTATATACAATCACAAATTTAGCCTAGGCAACAATCATTTTAATGGCGAAAAAAGTTTTACAGTGTATGGCTCGGAGCTGAGTCTTCTTCTCAGTTTTTGCTTTTTTATACGTTGCCCGGGATACTTGTGTCCGAAATATACAGAGAATGGGCCATTTCTGAGAAGGAGACTCAGCTTGGTACAATTCTAGCTCGGAGCGTCATTTAGATCAGTTATTCCGGCAACTTTGGTTCAGTGAATTTTTTTGTGTTCTCTCTCGACTCTCAATCAGTTTCTTTTGTGATTTTCATCCCCCAAAAAAGGAAACATGGACATGAATTTTGACGAGATTGTTTATGAGGGTGATGTGGGAATTTTACAATTGGAGACTGCAACGGGACAAATTATTCAACTCCCAGAGGACGTAGAAAATTATGACAAGATCAATAATGAGAGTACTGTTCAGAATGAATCTGAGACTGAGGATCTGGACAATGAGCTCTCTTTTGCCTGTACTCTTTGTAAACGACGATTTTCACGAAAATTACATCTTAATAATCACATGGAGAGTCATCATGGAATTAAATATGTCTTCACAGAAAAAGGGTAAAGGAAAAAAAACAATGAAATTTCTTTTTTAAAAAATGTCAACTTATATTTAATAAAAATTACATCAAATAAAAACAATAATAATATAGTCAAACTTATAATGCCATTTAATGTTTTGTATAATTAAAGGCGTAAAGTTAAATTGGTTCGGATCCCTGAAGGTAAGTTTACTTAATATTTAAACTATGTGATAGTGTACAAATAATGTTACTTGAAACGAATTATAGATAAACATTTCAATGAAATGATTTAATATAGTTTTGTAGTATAATAATAAATGTTTTACGTATATTTGTGTGTGTTTTATTGTCCTTCAAGGTTTTGAAGTTATAGAGGGTGAAAAGTTGGATCCATGTGTAGAAAAACTGATTACAACTATTGATAAAGATCAACTACATTCTATTATTGGTGTGGAAGAAATAGAACCGGATGAAACAGAAACAAAGAATGGAGGACAGAGTGAGGATGAGGATATTGATGACACTAATCGACTAGCAGATCTTCTAAATGGCAAAACAGAGAATTCTTTTGGCTGTGGTTTCTTATTCCGAAAAATTAATTATCAAGCCTATCAAGTGACCTTGCACAAGAAAGAAACAGCTTTTGCAGTGTTTTATCCCCCCGATCAGGAGGCCGTTTATTTATTCAGAATTGTTCCAGCCGGAGAGACTCAACATTTATTTCTTCCTGCAACCAAAAAGGATGTTCGAAATGCTCTTGGTGCTCGAAGTGATGGTGTAAACTATACAATTCCTTTAGTGGCTGCTCTAAGAGTAAATGAAGAGCCTGAAGCTCCAATGACCATGACGGTGGAGCCATTACCAGCTGAAAAACCAACAAAAGTTGACATAATGTCATTTGAAAGTTTTCTAAATTATGCCAAACGATGTCAGGTATTAAATGCATTATGCTCCTAACTCTGTTACATAAGAATCTTTCTTTTGCTAGATAGTAAATGCTATACATTTAATTGATTTGATAATTTCAGTGAAATTATTTCACTGTTAATCATTTTTAAATGTTTTTTTCCTTGTGTCAAAATTTTCATATTCTTTCTTGTCTTTATGTACAGGGTCCAGTTCTCAAGTCATTGGCAGACTCAATTGAAGTAAGTCCTTCTCGACCACCCATAATTGTGGACGCTGCACCTAAACAAAAAAGAAAATTCCAACGTAGGACCACTCGAGCCATTCTCAAGGCTGAAAGTATGATGACGGGAAATGCACCTCGTAATGATTCTTATGCCTTTTATTTATAATAATCTAAATATAATATCTATATAATAATATAAAGTGTACACAAAAATGACAAAATGATTTATGCAATGTCATAATTATGAACATGACTTTTTGTTTTTAGAAAATGAAACCAATGTGACTTGTGAGGGTACGGCAGCAACCACACCATTGAGTCGTGAAAGAGGGGCTACAAAGCCCAAGAAAACTGCAGAAGCTAAAATTCAAAAGCTTCGTCGTAATTTAAAAAAGGAATTTGATGAAGAGAATGAAGAGGCAGATGATGAAGAAAAAGATGCTAGTTATTGCCCCGTGTCCGGTGTGAGTAAGCCAAAAAAAAGAGGACGTGGACGACCTCCGGGTACCAAAAATAAACCAAAAATGTAACCTCAAAAATGATTAGGACTTGTTTTAATGTTCAAAATTGCTATATGGCTAGAGTAAAACCCATGTTTTGGGTGGTGACTTGTTTGTATGACTTTCAATTAACGATTGTTCGGGTTAGGTTTGCAGTAAGCATACCGATGATTCATGTGTTGGCTATAAGAACCTGTAAAGATAATCAAAACAAATTTTTATTTTATAACTTATTTACTCAATTCAAGATGCATTGTTAATAAATTATATTTATTAAATATATTATATAAATAACTTTTGTAATAAAGAAAAGACATAATTTTTGTATTAACTAATTTAACATTTTAAAAATAAAATTTTTACCTGAATGTGAGAAACGCTTTCCACATTTATTGCATTGAAACGGCTTGGCTCCAGTGTGTAACCTCAAATGTTCGGTCAAGTGGTGCTTATGTTTAAAGGCTTTGTCGCAAGTGTTGCATTTGTATGGACGTTGACCTGTCAAAGAAAAGAAGACATTTTAATTATAATATTTAATATTCAATCACAAAAATATATTCAGTAATACTATACAATAATCTTGGACAAAATATTTTTTAAATGTAATTTGGGTTACCTGAATGTTCATACTTGTGACGAGCAAGTGAGCTTTGCTTGTTAAAAGTTTTTTCACACTGGTCACAAGAGAATTGACCTTGTTCATCTCCAATTTGTCCATTATTATTATTGTTATTTGCATTGTTACTAGCTTTGGCTGCTCCTGCAACTTTACGCTTCTTAGTGGGACTCGCTCCACCTGTCCCATTTCCTCCACCACTGACATTGGACAATCCCATAAAGACTGGATGATGAAGATGTTCTTTACTATTTTCAACAGCAATTCCACCAGCCATCAAATTTAGGGGTGATGAATGATGATTAATATGATGGTTGTTTAGACTAAATCCATTAAGATTGAAACCATCATGATGATGTGGACTACCGTCCGGCACTGGAATCAAATTTGACATGAGACTCGGCGGTAGAATAGTCGAGATAGGACCCAGGGACACGGCTGGTGAAGGGGTTCGAGCATCAAAGGTGGATGAAGATCCATTGTGTGATCCGTTTGAGGCACGGAAATTAAGAGGTGACGGAGATGCTGGTGGTTGAGAAAGAATTCTGGCAAGTCGTGAGTTTGTATTATTTAAGCTACCATTTGGAGATGAAGAGTTGTTACGATTGTATGTTGAATCTTCAGTCACCAGTCTAAAGAGCGTTGGTGTGGCCGTTAAATGACTTACAACTGGACTTCTGCTTCCAGAAGGTGAAGTTTTCTGCTTTAAAAATTAAAATACAAACATTAACAGAGTTTACAGAGGAAATACTAATTATTGAACTTAAAAAATAAACGAGAGAGAGAGAGAGAGAAAGAAAAAAAATTCATGGTTCACATGGCTGTATGTTCTTCCTGCAAAAATAGTACACCCCTAAGATTACCTCTACTAATATCTAATATGCATGTGTGTGTACTTATTTACTGCATGCAATAAACTTTGTACATGTTCTACTAGTACTCTTCTTCTATTATTATTCTTATTATCATGATGATGATACTCAGTGGAAATATTCTGAAGGGAGATGAATACTAAGAATATAAGGTATGTCTGTAAGTTAATGATAGAACTAATAACAAAAATCTTGTAGTGTCGTAAAGGTCGGATGTATGAGGCTAAAAATAAAAAAGCCATGCCAAAATAACAAGAAGTGAACAGAGGAGAGGAGAAAAATGGAGAAAGAGTAAAAACGAGAAACTCGTCCATTTATTTAAAATGAGGACTACAAAAGAGCATGTCTCTTTTATTGCTCAAATAACTTTTTAATGTGCGAATAAAACTTGGAGACAACACACAGATATACAAGGAAGACAGAAGTAATTTCTACTTTCCAGATGACAGTGTGAAAAAACAATCACTTGTGTAAGGGATCGTCAAAAATGCTGAACAAACAATACCTATACCAAAGTTACTAATAATTTGTAGTCTTTTTTTCTCTCTCCCTGTCTTAGTTCCTTAGAACATGAAGAAAATTCAAAAGAATAATTCTGGGTCTATATGCATATAAGATATTGTAGAACAAACTGCACTGTATAATAATTTTTACATATGTTAAAGCCCATACAAATTTTTGACCCACCATAACCATCATAATATGATAGGTATATTATAGTTTTGAAAAAAAAAAGTTGAAATATTCACAAAATAGCACTATTGGTCTTTTATGAATCTTTAAAATGGAACTTGTGTTGTTTTAATAATAATATTTTTAAGAAGAGGAAACTAGAAACTACGTACCAAATTCAACGGCTGGTTTCCATTTCCGTTGTTAATCGACAGTGACATTCCAACATCTTCAGAGTCTGATGTCATTATGTCTGAGGTAACGGTGGATGGTCTTGAGGAATTGGATAGTGTCGACTTCTTTGTAGAAAGATCCAAGGGTTGTTCACCAGAGCTTCTTGGACTTCTATCATTACTGTGACTATTGGAAGTAGAAAGATTCAAACATGAATTATCTTTACTGTCAGGCCCAAGTGTTAAAGTCCAGTTTGAAATTGCTAACCTGGATAATCCTGGTGAGAATCCATTGAAAATGGGTGAAATGGCATTACTAAATCCACTACCATTAACTGATGAACTCGACTTTGGACTACTGAAACTGTTTGAAGCCTGCGATGGTAACCTGATTAAAGCAAAAAAGAAATCACAATTAATAAACTAGAATAAATACAAGAAAAGAAAATTTTATTAATTCGTTTTTAAAAAAAATATTTACCTGGTCTCATTATCTCGTCCAATCTTACGATCTCGAGCCCTGTGTAACAATTGAAAATTGAGTATTATTTTACATGTATGAGAAAAAAAAATTAATTAAAAATTGACAAATTTTTAACATAAAGTCAGAGTCATGCAATATATTGTTGATGATAAATTATTTGAAAACAAAAAGTTACCTGGAATTCTGAAACCATACCTAGTAAAGGAGAAAAAAATCATTTAATATAATGTAATCAAACTTTATAAATTATTGCTTCCAATCGTTGTCTCCAAAAGAGCTTCTTAATTCAAAATTATGGTATTATATTACTAAAGTAAACTTCTCTCCTGCGATATTTCCTCGCAACTTTCTAATTGAATGCTTACTTGAACAACACGGAGCGGAAGAACAAGTTGCTGAGCCAAGCCAAGAAGGTGTTCACGTCGAGGGCGAGGGTCTATATTATAATGGTGCCGTAGAACTGCCAACTGAGATTCGGAGAATAAAGATCTCACTCGTGCTCTTCGCCCCTCTTCTACTGTTTCATGCGAGTCGTTGTGCTCATCTAAAGTTTAATTATTGTGCATTTTGTATTTTCAACACATATTCTAATTTAAGTAATACATACGCATGCTGAAAAAAATACAGAGGGTACAAAGTTTATTGGTCGATCCTTCATCGTCACTTTTCTTCATTTATATTCGGTCTAGAGCCACAAAAGTAGATTTATTTTGAAGATTTTTTTTTGAAAATGATCGTGACCTGACATGGGTTGACATCAGGTTAATCTCCAATTTGTATCGGGATACTTGACCAGTCTTCAAAATGAGCCTAGCATTTGATAGCTTGAGAACGTGTACAAATGGAGAAAAGTGACGACGAAGCAGATTTCAATAAACTTTACTTACCCTCTGTGGTAATGTTTAAGGGGTATAATACAACATACAATCTACAAGGAAAAATGTTTTTTTTATCCAACAAAATGGTAAACATTAATTTTCTAAAAGGATTTAACAACAAACTATCATGTGCAGTACAAGTATACCTAATGTATATTACTACGATTATACATAATATTAATATACATGGGAGGGGAGGAAGGAAGGCAAGCAAGGATGAGCATTGAAACAATGACAAAAAGGAATGCTAGTAGTACATACAGAATATATCATTATAATACTTACTGTGCTCTCCAGATTCATTTTCACTCTGGCTAGATAGATCAGGCTGATCTTCATCCCCACCACGATGATTACCATTGCCATTCACTCTATGTTGTTGTCGATGGTCATCAAGATGTTCCGATTTAATATGTTTCAAACTTCGCATCATGTCCTCTTTTGTCGCATCATTAGCTTTATTTTGTTGCTGGCACATTTCAAGTCTAGCCGCAAGTCCTTCGATGCCTTCCTTCTTCCTTTTCCTTTCACCTTCTGGCAAATGTTCTAATTTTACAATACCAATGTTATTATTGTTATTTTGGATCCCAGAATCATCCTCATCATCTTCAGTAGTACGAGTTGGAATTGGTGAGCCAGCAGTAGATCCAGAGGAATGTTCATCAGCATCCAGATTGAAGCCATTTTTCAGTTGACACGCTTTGAGTAACTGACGAGTTACACTTGCGTTGACCGTATCCTATAACAAAAAAAAAATATCACACATGTCAAGTCAAAGTAATAATATATTTTGATGTTTGTGATGACATAATTGATAAAGTTACGCCTTTCTAATGAATAAATTATAATATTATTGGATCAATGTAATTTTTGAAACGAATTTTTTTTGAAATGCTAGAAAAATATTTCTAAAGTCATTGGGTACAAAATGTAGTTTAAGTTTTAAGATAGAAAAGTTCATCTGTTTATGCTTACCAGGATGCGTTGTACTTTATTGTCGACACTCTCTTCCTTATCATCCGAGTCTTCATCCTCCTCTTGTTCACGATGATCCTTTATCACAGGCGCTCCTCTGTCTAAACTCCCGTTATGTTCACTTACCCCCTCATCCTCTTCCATATCCTCATCATACTCATCATCTTGAAGACTCAAACTTGCTTTCGTCTTCCCGTGTCCAGACCAGTGACGTGATGATGGTGGAGATGGTGAACGGGAAATTGACCGTGTGGAACCATTTCCATTGACAATTTTATCTCCCTTCATTGACAATCCCTCATCCTTCTCCAAGGAGGCTAGTTGACGAAGGGGTGAATTATGAGGGAGAGAATTTAGAAAGTTGGTCATATTCAATGCGTAAGGGTTGTGCGGTAAACTGGTCATGAAGAATGATGGATGAAAACTGAGTGGGGCTGTAAACAGGAACAATCATAATCAAACTTTGACATTCTACTACATACTACTACTTTTACACTACATTGACGTGAGTTTATCTATTTCGATACAGGCTACTCTAGAGAAGATAAAAAAAGAGGAAGAAACATAACAAGAGAGAGGAAACTGTCAACTAAATTTATACATCGATACATATAATTTTCAACATGTTCTATAATATAGAGTTCTTTCAATTCAGTAGTATTCTCTCTCTCAACCCCCTTCCCAGGTTTTCGTCTTACTAAGATATGTATAACTTATACAGTATAAACATTACATATTCTTCGGACTCCCTTTCTTCTTTACCTACAGTCTACACCCTCTACTAATATAGTATTAGTAATACTAGTAGTAAGTACTATATTATTCTAATCCTTTTCCCTTTTTTAAAAATTTCTGAACATTCTCTACACAAGTATACATACATGAATGAGAACATTAAAAACATAATACCTTAAATCTGTCCCAATAGTCAAGAGAAAAAAAAGGAAAGGAAAAGATAGACAAGAAAGTTTATGTTTTGCTTTACCTGGAGGGAGGAACGGCGGTGAAGCGGATGGATAGTTACTGTGCATCTCAGAGTTGTTGGTGGAGGTAAGATTATGATGATTATTATTGTCCGTTGGGAGTGAGATAGGAGTTTTGGCCAACTTGGCCGAAAGGAGAGGATGTACTGGGAATGCTGAGTCAGATGAGAGAATATTTCGTTGTTGTGGCTGTTGTTGTTGTTGTTTGGAAAAACCCGAGAGTGCTGAGACTACATGGGAAGAAGCCCGATGCGGTGAAGTATTAGAAGTCGAGATTTTTCCATCCACGTTTCGCCCACGTCCCAACTATCAAGTAATTTATATTTTTATATTAAATTTTACAACTCTCAGTTGTCCCTCTTATTGTGAGAGAGATTAACTATCATTCATTACTCTTACACACACACTATGCTAGTACTTACTAGTATTTCATGAATAAATAATGTAAAAAAAAGAATATCATAATGTATTATAAACAACCCACCTTGAGATTCATTATGAGACACTTTTTGGAAGTCATATGAGAGGAATACGAGCCAGAATGAGAGAATCCTACAAAGTAAAGTAAAAAAAATTGTCTTTTTAGGTTTTGCTTTTTACAAATGAAATAAATTCCACTTGATTAGTGGAATTCAGAGAGATAATGTATGCAAATACTGATTTATTTCAGTACTTTCAGTTGAAATATTGTAAAGGTTAACTTACGCTTTCCGCAATTCGTACACTCAAAGGGCTTTTCTCCTGAATGGATACGAACGTGTTCCTAGTAGTCAAAATAATTTATTCAAGTTAAAAACAAGGTATTTTTTGTCAAAATTAGTCAAAATATCAAAAAAAAAAAACTATTACAGCGTCTATCGTTCAACGAGACAATTTTACAATATTTTTTACAAACAAAAATTGCCGCATGCTTCAGCTCAATGACATATTACAGATGGCATATAATGGCAAAAATTAATTAATCATGCATTTAATTGTAATTTATTTAGCAACAATTAAATAGAGGGATGTGATTTTGTTAAAACCCCATTATCATCCCTACCATGTATAACAACTACTAATGGGCTTAAAAGTGTAAATGAAAACTATTCATGCTTTTCCAACATCGATAATAATCATGGATGATAACGAGAGAGAGAGTTTATTTAAAAGTTTGATCATCATCATACATGTTTATTATGAAGACAGATTGCATGATTTGCTACTCATAAAAGTAAAAACTCGTTTATTATTATTATTTACTCGAATGACTGTTCATGCTACAAAACTCCTGTGTGTCTCTATATTAAAAGTAAACATGAACCTATTCACCCCATAATTTTGAGACGAATGCAAAAGTGGGGAGAGAAAATTGTACACATTTGACATTAAATACCACACTCGATTATCAAGCCATGTTGACATGCAAGGAACCAAAATGTCTCATAATTGGAAAAGTTTATCAATTACCTAACACTTTAATAGTTGAATGCTGTTTTCCTACTTTTCAATCTCTCTAGAGAATGTGAGTTTGATCAAGCTTTTATATTTACTTACTTACACCATTTCCAATATCATGCAAGGTGCTCTTTTTTACATATTTACTTGTTATAAAGAATACTTTATGAGATTTCAATTTCTCAAAAATCAACCAAATCTAAATCTATTACTCTCTTGACTAAATAACAACTAATATACATTAGTCAACAAAACTGTAGCATAAAATAAATAATTAACTCTACTCTAAAAACTACTCTAATTACTCGGCTCACTATTTAAACCATAACCTCAATACTTTTTAATATGAATTAATCAATTTATGTACTCAACCCCCCTCATTCTACATACTTGTTATATAAAGGTTACTTTTACTTTACATATCAACATTTAAATTGATTTTTTTAAATTATTCAAAAAGTGAGTTGGAAAATCACACAACTAATCATGTAATTTATTGATTTTTATAACTAGGCATACCACAAAAATTAAAGGCTAGAGAGACGAGTACTTTAAAAAGCCTTGTGAGAGCGAGAGAAAAAAAAACACTTTCGCAAACAGTACAATATAGCAAAAATTTGTTTTTAATTATAAAAGAGTGCAAAAAAAGTATAACAGTTGAAAGTAGAATCATTGCAAAAGACTTGTAACTTTTAACCCCCAAATGCCAAATATTTCTCCAAGACCAAATACAGTAAAAAGTTTTTAATACGCATTAAAATTGTCAACACATTACTGACTTTTTCATCAAAACTGAAACCCCAAATTGTTTCAGTCATTTTCATACACCTTGTCACAACTTGTGACTCACAAGTACAGATTAAAAAATGCATAGAAAATTTAATTTTTTTTACTGAAAAAAAGGAAAAAAAAAAAAAAGGGGAGAAGTGTGAGATTGACATAGTTTCAACTAAAGTTTAATATCTTTTGCATATAATTTTGCTCATAATTGTAACATGCATATATTGTTTGATATAAGGTGAGTAATAAAAACCTTTAAATGGTGCTTAAATTTAAACGCCTTATTACAGGACGAGTCAGGACATTTAAATTTCCTCAGACCCGCACTCTCGTCGTGGCTTATCATATGCCTTTGTAGTCGGTACACATTTGCGAACTGTTTATAGCATATCTTACAGGACTGCTATCAAATCAATAAAAAATTAAACGGTTTGTACATTACATTATATACATTAAGTAACATGAAGTGAAAAGATCACATAAAATAAAAATTTCACCCCTCCAATACCTCTACATATGTATGTATTATATAAGTCTATCATTTCTTTTTTTTGGATCAACACACGATTATGAATGTGTGAACGTGAGAGAGCATAATTACACAATTTTTCTTTCACCCCTCCTTTTCTCTCCTGTCGACGATAATTAATTTCCCTCTTGCTCCCTAATGATCCCTTATCATCGTTCATCGTCCAATGTGAACATGAATCTTAATTTTTTCTACTCTCTCTCTCTCTCCTTCTTTAACAAGATGAAGAAGCGAGAGAGAGAGAGAAAGCTTCTCTCCATTGCCCCAATCTTTCTTTCAAAAATTTCACCATGTCGACAAATAATGTAGCAAGTAATCGAATATATACAGTCTATATAAACTTTTTTTGGGGTGATAATTTATGACTAAAGAGAATCTTATATAAACTTTTTTTTAAAAAAAGTAGATTTAATAGAAAAAAAGAGACTGAATGTGTATACACACCTGATTGGGAGATGGATGAGTGACTTCGTGTTTCTCCAGCTCTTCTCGATGAGCAAAAGAGAGATTACATTGCTCACAGCTGTAGGGTAAGGAACCACTTCTTACAACCCCCACACCATCCACCGTCGTCTGACCCGCAAGAAGACTGAGTGATTCAGAAAAAGGCGATGATCCACTAGGACTTGGCAATTGGTCATCTTTACTATTTAGCCCCAATTCTATACCAGACTCGGATCCATGGTTTACTACTGAATCTATATCAGAAAAAAAACACATCAATATAATTGTTTAAAGATTATTTTCAAGAAAAACAATTTAGATAATCAAACATGACCAAACAAAGAATTGTTGAATGTTTTTCTTTGAAAAAAAATAATGTCACTCTCTTATTATTCATAGGACATCAATATATAGTCATAGGTTCATACACTGCATTTGCATTAGAATTTATATGAAAAAATGTAATACACAATTTCTGACTCTATTCATCGTACAAACCAACTTCCGCTGACTAAGCGTAGTACAGATACAAGTATGAATATGTTGTGTAGTAAATGAAATGCAGGAATATACTGAAATGAAATCAGTGAGACTCCAAACCGACCCCATTTCTAATGTGACAGAGACCGGAAGAAGAAGAAGGAGAGGATTTTGAGTATTATATAGCGATAATAATAATAAATATTTCTATAATAATAAACTATGTACTAATACCTATAGAATATGTAGTATCTCCTCCTTTTTCTCAAACATAAGTACAATGTGAAGGACCTTTTTCACTAAATGTATCCTGCCACATGAACCAACCAAGGAAAAATCAAAATCAAAAATACATTTCATCTCTACTCCTTTGGTCAAGAAGTTGGACAGGTTGACGGGAGCTGAAGATTAGCTTCTTCTTATATTTTATATATGATGCTTATTAGAATACACGAAAAAATTCATGTAAATTGGCTCTACGTTATATTTTACATTCATACTCGTCAGTATGCAACTCTCAATATTTAATATAATACAAAGCCAACTACCTTTTTCTTTGACTTTATCAAGAAAAGTCAAAGAGAGAGAGCTGTGAACAAAAGCGATAAAGTGGTATGACAAGTAAAAGTCAAAAGTGAGAGAAAAACTTACTTCGATAAGCCGTCCACACATGAGCCAATCGCCACAGTCTCAAATTTGAGAGCGCATTACTAGCACTGTAACAATCCAAACTCAACATGTTTCTAACAACCATATCATTTTTCACGCACAGTTACACAAAAAAAACTTAACTTGTCCTCTGCCTCAAAAAAAAAGTTCTTGTCGTCGATAAGAGACTGTAGGTCAAAATCGTCTTTTATTTTAAAAAGTTATATATATTTTACACTCAGCGAGAGAGAGAGAGAGAGATTTTTATATCCAACACTATTGAAAGTTATGTGTTCAGTTATATAGACACATTTCTTGAGTTTACAAGAGAGAGAGAGAGAGAGAGAGAGAGAGAGAGAGAGAGAGAGAGAGTCAAGAAAACAATTGTAAAACCAGGTGTTTCTTGTTCAAACCATTACCCGGCGTCTTGACTTTTACTTCACCACCTGTTCGCACACGATTATACTCTCAACTCTATTTTCCCCCTTTTTCAACCCCCCTCTATTTTATACTAAAAATCCTTTACCACACAAAATTCAATTTTTGCCTATCTTTCTATTTCCCCTCTAAACTTTTCCTTGTTGATGTATAAAGCATTTTCAATTTCAAATATTTTTCGAAATTTGGGATTGAATTTTGACTAGATAATTGTTCTTTGTAATATTCTTTTTCCCCCGTCACATAAAAGTACTAATAAATTTCAACTTGTAGAATGGAATTGTACAACGACTTGATGGATCAAGTATTTGGTTGAGTGAGAAGAGACTCTTGTTTAAATAGATGGATTGTATTTTCCAGTGTGATTTTTGTATATACGTGAGAGAGAGAAAGAGAGAGAGAGAGATAAAGAGTGAGAGAAAAAGCTTTGACTTCCGTCAGCCGTCACCGGTAGAAAGGGACTACGGGTTGGAAAGCAAATGCGAAAAGCCAAAAGTTTCTTTAGAGTTTAGTCCAAATTGTTGCGCAAGGATGTTCTTCAATTCCCCAACACAGAAGCATAGACAGAAGAGGAAGGCAGGGAAGTGAGGGAGCGATATGGGATCCGATACACATACCTCCACTACAGTACTCTCTCTCTCTTCCATACAGTAGCAAATACCCCATGTATGTATCCCCCCTATTATGACACATGCCTTCTTTCACCCCAATTCTCTCTCTCTCTCTTCTCCAGTCCTCCAACTCTGTGAGACTATCTGTATGTTCTCTCCTCTACTCTTTAGTCCTAGCTTTTCTTGGTGTATCTGTATCCCCTCTGAGGCAAACCCCCATTTCACATCACATCCATCCACATCAAATTACCAAACCTGCACAAAACGGGCCAAAATCATTTTCCAATAGCCACACACACACTCACTCTACTTGAGCAAATTTGATGTTCCATTAAAGAAAATCTACACATACGAAATCCCATCCTCTACTCCCCTCATCACTAGAACACTGTACAAGTCTTTATATATCAAGAGCAAAAGAGAGAGAGAGAGGATGAGATGAGACACTGTGCAAAAACCAATAATTTGCTTCACAAGACAAAGGCAAGGACAAGGAGGACACACACACACGAACCTCAACGGACCACAATATGTCAACGTAACCCAAGTCAAAAGATACCCAAGACAACACCAAACCAGCTTGTACTCTATTTGACTCTAACTCTACCCCCGTATCTTCCCTCTTTTCTCTTTATTATTACAACAACAACCATATCTTGTTGTTGGCTTGCTTTCCTGGAGGAGAGAGAGAGAGAGACGCATTTCCGAGAATTTGCTTCTTTTTTTACTCTACTACTTTTATTTTTGCCCCATAGCAATAGCCATGAACTTACTAGCTACCTATATCCCATATTAAACATAAAAAGTCAATGTAAATCAACAACAAGGGGGGAACGAACAGGAGGGGCCAGTGGGAGAGCCACTATAAGCAAATTATATGTCAAATTTTTAGAAGATTTGGTTAAAAAAAGCAGAGCAATATATGTGTAACATTGAACCGTACATGTATTTACTCCAGGGAAAATCATCTTGAAGATTTAACTGAATTTTTGCACAAAAAAAACTTGTAACTTGTAAGAGCCACGAAAAATAATATAGGAAACGAAGGAGGGGAGGTGGGGGAGGGGAAGTGGTATGTACATTTGCATGTTGCATACTCATACATAAGATGAAGAAAAAAAAAAAAAGCTAAACACTCACTCACATTGAATCCACATCCTTAATAACAAAATCGATACGTAAGCACTTTTCTAGCGATGAATTTTTCTCAATCTTTTGGAAAATAGACTGTTGTAGCTCACTCTCTCTCTCTCTCTATTTTTTGAGGGGGATGGAAACTCATCATGGCTTCATTTCATATGCACTAATCACCATTCAACTACCTATAATTATCTTCTCCTGTGCGGGTTGTAACAGTTGGGAATGCCACTTTTACTCCTAATTTCTTGAGCCACTTCTTGAAAAAAAAGCCCCCCCAGGTACATAACCATCCAAAATATCCCCACTACCATCAATTATACTTTACTTATACTTTATTTTATCCTTCTTATCCATAAAATATAAATACAGGGACTATTATATTCATATGTACATAGATACATAGATACATATATACACAATACCTCTTCTATCTAACGACCGTCCTCTATTTTTTACTCTCAATTCTTTCCCCTCCTCCCATCATCCATGGACATGGTAAAGACATGCCAAATTACTTCAACCATATAGTCTTAATGTAATACCATCACTTAATTTAACTTGTTCTTTACTTTTAAATATTACAACACATTTTCCACACACAGTCACTATTTCAAAGTGGGTATATAATTTTTATAATAGACAATTTTTGCACGTGCAAATTATCTTCATTTTCACATTACACTTGTAACAATGTACATTTTGTATATAATCTCAGCTCAACTTTTGAATTTTGTAAAACCATTTTGTTGTAACAAGACGACACAAAATTAAGGGACAATGTGAGCATGGACATGTCTTGTAATAAATTGTAATTAATGTGGTAAATCAGGTATAGTATTTTAACTCAGTTTCAAAACTTTTGTCTAGGACGTGTCCTGCCTATGGGGGGAGCAATGAGGAACATTTTGTTTTGCACAAAAAAAAATAAAAAAGAATAAAAAGAAAAATTTACAACCAAACAAGTTTTACTTTGTCTTTTGTATTGTGTGTGAGGAGTAGAGTAGAGAGAGAGACTTATAAGATGGAAATGGATTTATCATAATTATCATAGAACCGCCCCCTCCTCTTGCTCTCCTTTCTTGTTTTATTAGTTGTCGAGTAAAATTTGGTTATCAGTAGTTAACTTTCTTAGTCTCTCTCTCTCTCCATTCTAAATTCACATCACACAGGAACACGTGTACACAATGTAAAATCAACTCGAGAGAGCTATCCATGGATCGCACCATCTTATTTCACTACCAAGAGTTGTTCTCTCTCTCTCTCTTGAACAAAGAGAGAGAAGAAAGGAATGTAAAAAAAAGTTGGAAAGGTATACAAAGTAGAGTAACATTATTACAAACAATATTAGTGTGTACAACCTCCACACTGTACATACAAAGGTACATGCACGGCATAAACCTGTTAATCCTATTTCTTCTCCCCCTCCCCCTCCATCTCTCTCTCTGAGAATCCTTTTGGTAGAAAGAAAGTTTTTAATAACGTGATTCTATTCAAGTCAAGACCACCAAGAAAAGAGAGAGAGAGAGAGTTTCCAGGTATCTTGCATGCCAATTGAGTCGCATATCCCATGGATCGCATTAGAGAGGAAGAAAATTTACATAAAACTTGTAGAAATTTGTATCACAGTATCTCTCCAACTGTGATATCAAATACTTTATGTATGTTTTATAAAAGAAGCGTCTGAGAGAGAGAGAGTTCTCAGTTTTGGAGAAACAAATCTATGAACAATACCTTACAAAGTTAAAATTTGAAGAACATGCAATTTTATACATGTACATAACGTATATAATATAATAGAAATTTAGTCTCCTGATTCTGTTTTACATGATGAAAATGCTTGTAAAAGTAGAGAGAGAGAGAGAAAGCCATGGAGGAAAAAGAAGAGGGAGTTGGATATTACAAGGAAGACGGAGGAGGAGGAGAGGGAGAATGATGATATAATGATGTGTCTAGAGTAATATAATGTAATATCCATGTCAAGAAGGCGAATAAATAACATGAAAACTTTGTGAAGACGCTCGAGGCAAAATCCTGGAAAAGCATGTTGGTTCATTCATGGAACCTTGGCGTTGGTTTGTGTACGTGCCACTTCATAACATTGCAGTACATGAGAATTGCTGATAATAGAGAGAGAGAGAGAAGGAAAAAGTTGGCTGTGTATATATGTGTGTGCAAGTCCATTGAACAGAGTATTAGTTTGGAGGGCTATTCTGTGTATAGAAGGTATTCATCTCATCAGGATTTCCTCTATATCCGGCAATGAATTTCCTGCTTGCTTTTGCCGCATCGCTCCTCGCCTCCCTTTGACCAGTCCAGCTACTTTATGAAGCTGAAAGGTATGTGTGTGTGTGCTATTTGGACGATGTGACTAAGTCTACAGAGATAGCGAGAGAGAGAGAGAATAGAAATAACCCACCTACAACAACCCATCCCAAGTCTCGACTCGAGAGGTTGTTCATGAGAGAAGAGCAGAGGTGGCTTGATTTCTAGAACTCTACAAATATTTCCAAAAGCCAGAGACAGAGAGAGAGTACATACTATGACCCACTCTATTACGTATAATATGTAGTACCTATGCAAAATTTTGTGGACTCTGAATTCGAAACGAGCCATAGGAATTTCCTAGATTAAAATACCGGAATTGGTGAGGCTGCTGCCTTTAACGTTCACCATCCCTACGATTACAATTTTCTTTCTCTCTCTCTCCATCCCTATCTCCATCTCTCTCTCTCTCTCTCTCTGGTCATCTCCCAATTTCCCTTAATTATGAGATGACCCACGGCGAGGGAAAATATGCACTGAACTAGACTAGGTTTCCCCTAGTCTACCATAACTTTTTCCTAATTAATGGATTCCATATTCATGTCATATGTACTGTACACCATGTACATATGTAGTCTCGTCTCTCTTTCTATTTTCAAATAAATAGCAGCAATGGTCACCTTATATGAGGCCATAGGTACTCTCTACATATAAACTCGTAATATGGAGAACTACCAAATAATAAAAGAGCATTTTCGAAAGCATAAAATGTTTTGTTATTACAGAGAGAGAGAGAGAGAGATTGTATGTAGAGATTGAGATGGGTTGTTAGCTTCATGAAAAGTCTAAAGAGAGAGAAGCACGTTATCTACCATCATCCTCATCATCGCCAGTTTAGAGCAATGCAGATGTGCGTATATAAATAGGAAATAACCCCTCGATTATCTAGAATTCTCGGCTTCTATGTACTCGGACTGAAATTCCTCAATATACATTATCCCTCCCCTGTATGTATATAACATATAATATTTTGTACATGTTGTAGGATTGAAGAATGCAGGAAAAGTACAATAGAAATATTCCATGAGGTCATAGAAAAGAGAGGGAGAGAAAGAGCCGTACACGGCTAAAGTTTAATGAGTGGGCATTCTTCCCGTTGGTTCCTGTGGAGTCTCATGGGAGTAAAGGTGGCAACAGAAACTAGAAGAGGACACGACGTGTGACTAATTAGTCGTTTTGTGACAGATTGGGATGAGCACATTTGCCCAGTATAAACCACAAAGGCTTCCAAGTGGAACTAGACTAGAATAGGTAATCAGCCTGGAAGCTACTCGTACTACACAAAAACTGTACAGATCCACACACACACACAGACACAAGAGTGAAAGAAGGGAGAACATAACTTGTCGAAGCAACACATGCATATAAAAACTTGAACAGGGGGGAAAGTCTTGACTCTCTCTTTCAACTCCCAAAACTTACACTATTCCCCGCATTTTCTACACTGAAGACTTTATATCCACTCCATAATTTTACATGCATCCCCCATTTTCAATTGTTTCTTATAATGATGGGCCAAGTCGAATGCAACAAATGCTATGCTTCTTTCTCTCTTGTGTGTACAGCCCAAATATACTAAAATATTAGGACTCTTTCTTTTACAAACATGCATGTGTATATATGTATGCAAGTATGAGGGGAAGGTGAGGAAGATGAGAGAGAAAATTTGTGGAGACTCTTCCATGTATGGACATCATACAAGAATTGGAAGAGGGAGAGAGAGTGTGGTGAAGGAGAGAAAAGTCTGTAACAATTCAATTAGTCCTAATTAATGTCGCCTACGTAATTTGAATAAGACAGCCACTATTATGTAAATATGATTGGAGGAAAAAGGGGACAAGTCTTGTTCTCTCTCTCTCTCTCTTCTTTCTGTTGGAGCAATCATTGCGCCTTTCTTTTTGGTTCTGACGAGCCAAGATTTGCCCTTGGAAAAACTCTCTTCCTCTATCGAATCTGTGTACAACAGACTTGAAGAAAAAGAGAAAGAAACTTGAGAGTTGTCACATCTCCAACCATCCGCAACCGACCCCCTCCCTCAATGTATATCATCATCACACACAAGAATATTACTCCGTCTCTCTCCCTCTCTGTACACACAAAAAAGATAGACCACACAAACTAAATTTTAACTACGGCTGTGACCCAACTACCCGCAGTTTTTTTTGTGTCTCAACTGACTGTGTCTCTTGTATATTTTCTATCTGTATTTGTACTTTAGTCTACAGTCCTGCATCATTTTCTCCGTCTCACTCTCTTCACTCTGTTTCATTGTGTCATTACTTTAACACTAAGATTAATTCTATTGGGAAGAGACAGAGAGAGAGAGGCACTTAATTAAGCATCTGCTGAGACTGTAACTAGTGGATAAGGATGAAAGGAAAGTGGAGCAAACAGACACTTTACACTATTAACTATAGCGTACCTCCAGATACATTCAATTACATACACTCTCTCTCTCTCTCATCACTGTTAAAAAGACACTCTCCATATTTAGTCACATGGTCAGAGAAATTGGACAGCTCTCAAGTCACACACACAAAACCATACAAAAAGCTCATGAAGTCATTATAATGGACTGTTCCAGGCCTTCCCCCTCTCTCAAAATGACTTTGAGAGTAAAGTTAAAGCTAATGAAATGTGCAATTTGATGTGCAATAATATGTAGACAAATGGACTTTCGATGGTCACAATAAAACAATGTTAATGGCAACACTTTATATTATACAACATTATTTTACATGGGACTAAGGGCATACTTGTGCACAGAGAGAGAGAGGGAAAGTGCTAGAAAGTCTACACCTTGCAATGGATGATTATATACAAGTCAACAAAACTCTTGACATAATACAGATATATATATATGCTTTCAATTGTATAATAGAATAGAAAAGACAAAAGAGGGGGAAACTGAAAACCGCACGAGTGGATTGGTGGAAAATGGCAATCTGCTCTCTCAATGTTTACGATATGAATGATCTTGAAAGTTCTACGGAGGAAATCGGAGGCAATAAAGAAAGGATTGAAGCAACTTGTGTCATCCGAATCAACAGTTTAGACAAACATAAAAAGGAACGACGAACGTTCCCCAAAAAGAGGGAAAAAAACGAGAGAAAGCTCCTTGTACAATTCAAAAAAAACCTTCAAGAAAAAAAAATGACTCTACTTGAAAAAGCTAAAGTATAGTTACCATCCCTCCTTTAAAAAAATATTGGGGAGATAGACACTTGAAATATATTTTTTGTCATCTTGTGTACACTTGTGTATATTACATGTCATTCATATCTATCATACTTTCATTTGATTTCATACGGATCATCCTCATCCCCCCTCCCCTCAACAATATTCCCAGTTGGACACGCTCATATACTTTTTTTTAAAAAAAAAACATTCAAAGATTCCTGTACTAGATTCTAGATTCCTCCATGGGAGTTCTAAGCGCTTCGCTCCACTTTTTTTTCAAACTATTAGTAAATGATAAACTTGTGGAGAGAAAGTCCATAGTGAATGTATGTACACACAAGAATTGTACTCACTTTCACCAACTACCTACACAAGATACATTTGTGTCAATAATCGGACATTCAAACATAAGTGACCAGTTGGTGAGCCTCTCTCTCTCTCGGTTTGAGGAATAGGAGTACATGATATAAAAGGGGAGCCTCGCATATTTTCTAGAGTAAAAAAATGGAATCCGGACGTCAAGAGAGAGAAAGACTTTTTTTTCTCTCAATGCTTTGCGCTTCCTTTTCTCACACTAAGCGTCTGAATCTCTTTCTGCCCAGCTCACTCTCCCTTTCTCTCTCTCTGTTGATATGTATATATGTATAAACGGGGGGATATTGATATGTATTTAAGACGAGTGAAGTTATTGATGCGAGCTCAAGTCGGTTGGTTTGTAACGAGGGATTCCATTTCCTGCAAGTGATTTTCTCCACACCCACCAACCAAACCCAACCACTGACTCTTTTCCGACTTTGTGTACATGTACAATATATATATATATATATATATATATATATATTGATGGGGGGTATACGTATACAAATACAAATGGATATAATAGACGCTTAGTCTTCACTTACCGTCTTCCGACTGACGAGACGGACTCATCCTTCCGTGTAAATATTTTACAAAAAGACTATAAGTCAATACAATCCCTCAACCCATTTTTGACATTGATATTTTTAAGGTACTTTCAAATAATTTTCCACACAAATTAAAACACAATCCACATTTCTGTCATTAATTTTCTAGTTCTGAATTTTGATTGTAATGAAATAAGAAGAAATAATTTTTTAGTGGAAAAAAAAGAGAAATGACGTTGAACCCATTCTGGAAATGTGGAGCTAATGGAACATTAGCTCACATTTCCACTACGGATATGACTCGTTTCACCTCCCATTTTCTCCCATACCACACACATACACACTCATCCCTTCTATTCAATCTGGAGAAAAACCTTTCCAAATCTTCTTCACACTTAGACTTTTACACTCTTCCTCTTTTCCCTTTCTTTTCCCCAATCTCCGTTGTCGATGAAGAAAAAAAGAAGGAGACGACGTCAACGATGAGTACAAACGATTGTACTCAAAGAGAGAGAGAGAGAGAGAGAGAGAGAGAGAGAGAGAGAGAGATCTCAGTCAAACTCTCACTTTCTTTTCACCTCTTATATCTCTCTTGTTCCTCAACAGGGAAAAAAAAGTAAGTGGATGAAAAAAAAAAAAAGAGAAAGTGAAAGAAACCTTACTCTTACCTATTATATGATTACCAAACCCACCTTGCCAGTATAGAGCAAAAAAAAGTTTTAAAATTCAACCTTCTATTTGAATCCACATTAAATACATACACAGACAAGACATTTCTCTTATATTGTGAATATGAGTTGAATTCAACATGATGCTTTCCTCTCTCTCTCATTTTTCTGAGTAATTCCTTTCAAATCCGATGGCATATTATCACCACCACCAACTTTACTTCATTTTCCCCCCTCCCTCTCTCTCTCTCCTACATATCCATTCTCTTTCACCAACCAACCACAAGGAAAGTATCTTTATCCTCTTATCCCTTACCCCTATACATTTTATCTGTACACTTCTCCTTCTCAATCATAACAGATATATGTGAGAAAGTCTAAGAGAGAGAGAATGTCTCAAACATTTATGCATCCTCTCATTCCTTTCCATGAAGGCATTGGCAATGGAATTTAAAGGAATAAAAGAGAACCTGCAATCAGTTGATGGCTCCCATACAATCAGACTCTGGAGACTTTTTTACACGGCTATTCTTTTACGATTTTTTTTTTCACAGACAGAGAGACGCATTGAAATGTCTTTCTCTTTTTTTCTATTCTTTTCTTTTTTTTCTTCTCCTTCCCCCATCATTGTCATTTACCAATATTTAAAGGCTGTCTCTTTCAATTTTCTATTTGATGAGACCATACTCACTCTCCATTCTCTCTCTCTGTCTGTCTCATTCAAACGATCCATCCAATGGTTGTAAAATGTATTGATATTTTTGTATTTGTATTATTTGTATGCGCAGTGCACCAAACGAGAGAGAGAGAGAAGGACGATTATACAATGGCCCTTCATTCTCTGGAATCCTTTCCCATTCTTTCTCCAATTCTCTACTCTCCCTTTCACTTTAATTGCCTCAAATAGCTCTGTAACCAACAAGAAAGGGGGGTTACAATGGGAGCATGAGGTAGAAATTTTTACCGAGTTTTTTCTTCATACACTACCCAACCACACACACATTCACTCAATTCTACCAAAATCAATTCATGAAGTCAGTCTCTCTCTCTCTTTCACACAAAGTCCATGTGAGATGATGTGATGAGAGAATGGGAGAGAAAGCCCAAAAAAAAAAAAATTTTGGGAAAGAAGGAAAGTCATGAGTGGCTCAACTTAAGAATGTACATAAAAAAAGAAAAGAGAAGAGAAGGGGAGGGGGGTAAGAAAAGGAAACAGAAAGAGGCAAGAAACCAATTCAATCTTCATCATTCCTTCAACACAATCAAAGTACCTCTCGAGTCTAAATTTCATTGATGGACAGAGTCAAATTCAATATGCAAATACTTCTTTTGAGAAGGAGAAAGTCAGTCTCTTCTCCTCAGTTTTTCAATACAAAGTTGAAACCATCATAAATCCTGCCCCCCTTTCCAAAGTGGAAAACTTCTTATACATGTATACTCGACACGGCGGGGAAGCTCTAGTGTGTATGTTGTGTATAGTAAGTCAAGGCGTAAAATAGTCCCCCGTCCTCCTCTACCCCTTTTAACACTCTTACTCCTCCTATTCACTTACACTTTTTTTTTCTCTCTACCAAGAAAAAAATGAGGACAAGTTGCACAAGAGTCCGTTGTGTGAGTGTGACTTGATATAATATGCTAGAGCTTGAGTAAATGATGAGAGTTGAGCCGGTGTGTGTGTGTGGTTGTCTGTGTATCACTTTTCACTTACGTGAGCTTAGAAAGCAGACGAGTGAAAAATACTTGATACTTGGAAGGATGTTGAATATGATTTGCTTGAAGGGACTGACACAATCGAAAATTCCCAAATAGTCTCTCTCTCTCTCACATTGTAAGCTACTCTTCCTCTATTTCTTCTAGGGCCACGATTTTCAAGCTTCAAGCTGGACTTGACTGTCTGCCTCTGTCTCCCTTATGGGCCAAAGTCCGCTTATATTTTAAATATATATAGAAATTATGGACTATCTATAGCTATAGCCTAAAGAGAGAAAGAGTGTGCCGTGAGACAGAGAGTGTGTAACCCATCCGCAAAATGTAGCTATGGAGCTGAAAAGCAATCACTTCCCTAAGACCTGTCAGAAATAGATAAGGGAATCGAAGAAAAATCGTCCAGTCTTGTCATATGGAAAGAAAAAAGTTTCTTCTCGCCACTACTGTCATTATTAACGGACTGCTGAGTTTCAACACACAGCCTCCTAAACTGCCATCTTCTTCCCTCCCGTGCTCTCTGTACTGTGTGTGCCTGTAGTATTAATATAATAATAATATATGTATTTGTATGTACTCTCTCTTACACAACTTAGCCAGACTGGATCACATATAATCTTAGTCAAGGACTCTGACTACACACACACACACGCCTATCATCTATTCATACATGAAGAGCTTCCAATGAGCTAAACCAACCAAAATCGGTAGTTTCAAGCGACCATCATCCTCTCTCTCTCTCTCTGTACTGGAGAACTGTGTTAGAATCCATGTTGTATATGTATAGTCCAATTTTTTTATATAGGAAAATAATTAGACTTGTAAGACTAAAGAAAATGGATATATACCTTGACACATACACACTCTCTAACTTACCTCAAAACCTTTTTTCCAAATTGTTCTTATAATGACCTAAACCATGAAATTAAATGAGCTGACCAAAAAAAAAGAGAAAGCCTTACTCTTGCCATTGTCTTTCTGTTGAGAGCCCCCCCAAAATTTTTTGTACTTAATAAGAATCGTTGTCCATTACACTTTTTTGAGAGTCATAGCCATAAAAGGACACTTGGTTGGGTGGAAAGCTAGGATGTTTTGAATGAGGTAGTCTGTGTCTTAGATTTATGTTATTTTCACAACCTCTCCCTCTCTCTCCCCTAAAAGTTTCACTGGACATGAATGACACAAAGGGAAACGGTGGAGAGTGTCACCATCACCATTTTGACCAAGTTATGACCCAGATGATCATGGATGGTGAGTGAAAAGAAGATGAGGGAGGACTATACGACAGAGTAGACATTTGTGAGAACGTTTCAAAGTCTATTGCTATTACAATTCCTATTGATGTCTATACATGTACATGTGTAATATAATACTAGAATAGTCAAAAAGGGGTTAAAAGTGAAAGAAGAAGGAGAAAGAGAAAAAGCGGGATGACTGTCAAGTTATTAAATGAGGAAATTATAAAAGACATGAGAGAGAGAGAGTATCTCTCTAAGTATCTCTTCCTTTGTGTACAGTCACGAAGTCTCCATCCCTTGATTCAAAATTTTGTTTTGATCTCTATCCCCTAACACCTTCATTCGACAAGATTTTGTATCATATATCCCCTCCACTATATTTACCGTATCACTTCCTCCCTTTTGTCCAAATAAAAGACACTAGAACTATGCATTACATTGTACATTGTAGAATCAAGAGAGAAACGAATACACCTCATCAAAAGTCACGCCTTTACCCTTTTACACAGAAAATGAAAAGTTGTGTGAACAAGAGTTACAAGGAAGAAGAGGGGAGCGGATGGCTTGTCATCGTTTAACTTTAACGAAGCCAGTTTAGTCTGAAACAAGTAGATATATATACTTTACCAAAAGAGTAAGTTAACACTCAAATTCAAATGGCAAGTCAAAACTGTCTTTCACAAAGTCAACGATTGGGGTGTCTCTTTGTGTGTGTGTGGCCCAATGTTTTACCCCATGTAGACATTACAAAATATATCTCAAAATCTATTTTCTCTTCTTCCAGATATATCTGTATCTGTACCACACAAAACTCTGTTAAAACTATCAGTCAAATTATGTACATAAGTTAAAATTGTAAATGTCATAATAATATTCATTGATGGGATCCCTCTCGTAATTTATACCTAATGCAAGTTTTCAACTGAGAAATGTATTCATAAAAAATACATGTTCAATAATACGAGAGAGAAACCACAACAAGTTAGTTCAAGTGGAAAAAAATGAGGTTGAAGTCATAAACATCCCTCGTTGACTCTTTTAGTAATGAAAGACACACACAGACAAAATTTGTAGAACTTGGCAATTGTACCTGCCACTGCACCTGGTGTCTCCCATCTTGAGTACACAACCAAGGAAGGATTCCCTTGGTTGTACATTTTCCATATGAAAAAAATATTGGACAGTGAGAAAGAGAATAGCTATTCTTGGCTCATTGCCATGCAAATATTTCCCAAGTAAAAAAAAAAGAGAAGCGGAAAAATTGCCGGGTTCACTCCACTACCTCCATCATATCTGTACAAGTAATAAATATGTATGTGTGTGTGTGTGTAGTATCATCATCTTCCCAGTCTCACCTATTCATGCCATCCCATCCTCTCTAGCACCTTCCCCCTTTCTTGAAATCTTGTTGCTTACTCATCTCCTTCCTCTCCTCGTTGTAAACTAAACTAATATAAAGTAGGTAAAAAGCGTGTTTTTACAACCATATTCTCTTTAATGTATTCATCCCTCCTGCCTCTCCACATTCTCCCAAAAAAAACTCAACATGTACTCTTTACATTCATCCAACGTACGCTCAATCTTGTGTGTCTCTGTAAAAAAAAAAAAAACCTACAGAGACTCTCTGAAAGGGGAAAAAAAGATTCTTCGGTGTGCATTTGGGACATGGATATAATATGTACTCCTTGTGTACAAGAGAGAGAGAGGCTGAGATGTGACGGAAATGACCGCCAGGAACCGGGTTTATCTCTCGATAAACCTTTCAAAACAGAGAACCCATATTTGCACACATACACACACACATATTATAAACATTGCTCCACAATGTAAGCAAACAGTCATAATCCATACTCCCACAGAGTCCTCCTCTCTCTCTATTCCTTTTTCCACTCTTATTATTTCTTTCTCTGTCTGTCTGTCTCCTCATATATAGCAACTTCCTCCTTATGCAAAAATCCAATAAAAATACACTCTCATCATTTTGGAAAAAATAAAAATCTGCATGAAAAAATATTCTTTCTCTGTATAATATACAGTCATATAAAGTAGTTTAGTTGGACGTTTGAATGTTGTTGTAAACCTAAAAATTATGTTGAAAAAAAAGAGAGAGAGTGAGGTCAACCCGGTCGTTTAAAAGAGAAGGGGAAAAGAGAAAAAAAAGAAGTGTATAGTTTGAAGGACTGCAGAGAGGAAGAGATGATAGATATTAATCCATCTATATAAATATGTATAGAGAAAAAAAAAACCTACACTTCATCTCATGATCCATGCAAGCTCCATGGAAATGTACACACACACACATTGAAGACTGAGAGAGACCCAAGGTTGAGCAGGCCCCAACAGAGTCGACGGATCATTTGTCCAACTCCGGAACTCCGAGGGTGATTCAGAGTCCATCAATCCCAATGCTTTTGTCAGACTTGATTCTCTCGATCTTTTCACTGGCACTCATCTGCAAACTTTGGACACAGTGAATCAAGCCTGACCAATCCTCACATAACACACATCATGTATCACAGTATATATATACATACATATATATAGTGAAAATAAACCAAGCAAAGAGAGAGAGAGAGACTTGGAGCCTTTTTCGTCTTCCTCTTTCCCGCTCATCTTCCCGTCCCTTCCTCTTGCCTTTCTCCTTTTTTTTTGAATTGTCCACATGGTCTATATGTATATATAAATATATACCTATATATGGTTAAGAAAGTTTGCTCAACTCAAAAAATCATAGTAAATAAAGAACGTGAAAATTTATATGTACAAAAAAAATCCCCTTTGGCTATAGTGTCCTCAATGTAGACTGTGTGTGGTATCCAAGTTTTGTAGGAATGAGTTTGAGTCAAACTTAAACAAAAACAAGGTCCCCACGACTCAATGAATGAATGACTGAATGGTGGCTATAAACATGGTAAGAACTAGACGAGCGTGTAAGTTGATTACGAAGAGTATATGTAGCCATAGAATTTCTTTTTTCCCTTCTTGTACATTGTTGGCAAGAACGGAAGTTGTCGGATGGGAAGGTAAACCGGGGAAAAACCTTGAATTTCAGATGAAAAGGATGGAACATAAAAAGAAGAAGAAGAAGGAAAAAAAAAAAAAAACAAGTGTACAAGTACAACGAGACCATGTACCAAGATAAAGTTAAAGACAAACTCGTCGTTTCTCCACAAGAGAGAGAGAGAGAAAAAGTTTTTTTTCTTTTTCTAGAGGTAGCAAAAAAGATATACAAGAAATTCCTCAAGCGGGTACAAACACACATGTATATGTGCACAGAGAGACTTGAGAGTGACAGAAAGGTTTTGAGCATATCCATATCATATCCTTTACACTACACAGTACATTACTAATGCTTTCTCTTCTTCTTTTTTTTCCTCTTGTATTTGGAACGTCACCCTTTTTTTTCTTCCCGCTTTTTCGGCTTTCACTTTGACTCCCTTCACAACGTCTCTCAGCCTTTCCGTTCCTTTCTTTCTTACGTTTAGTCAGGCACGCACTCACTACATGTATTTTGTAGTGAGAGAAAAAAAATCTTAGAGTGTGTGTTATTGTGTGGAGAGTGTGTGTGTGTGCATGCATTTGAAATTTTTTTTTGTATTATTCTCATGATGATGATATTCCTTCCTATTCCATGATACATTAAACTTTAGAATACTTTCGTCCCCTCCAGTTCACTCTTGCTCTCTCTATGTACCAGAGGAATTGTGTGTGTGGGCTCCTTCACCATCTTCATATGAATACAAGAATATGATTTGTCAAAAGTGAAACTTGGCAGGAAATTTACTCAAACACACACATTGATATCCTATCAAATGTCGTCCGGACGTAGACTCGCTGAACTCTTCCGAGACATTCGTCCCAACCGACTTTCTCTCCTCTCTCTCTCTCACTCAATGAATGCATTACATACCTTATTCCTAGAGACTTTTCAAAAAGAGTTGCTCTCTCATTCACTCATCCATGCCACCATGCCTACTATTTACTATATACAAAAATGTATATATATATTTGGAATGGCATCATACAAGTAGACAAAAAAAAATGAAAGGGGAAAGAAATGAAAACCTTTACCTTTTTGTCAACTTGGCTCTCTTGGTTTCTACATGAAAAAAATATACACAAGAGATGAATGTCTACCATCTCTCTCTCTTTCTCTCTCTTTTTTTCTGTTGTCCTTGTACTTGTTTGAATGACATCTTTTCCTACCTATTCCATTGTGTTGTCTCTCTGCTTGGAGTCAGTCACTCAGTCACACGCCATTTGTCCCCATGCACCAGCTCCCTCAGTCACCCACACCACAAACTTCACTCTCTCTCTCTCTGTGTGTATCTCTTTAGTCGACACACATAAACTTCAACTTTATCTTTTATTCAAACATGAAAATATTCTACAAGCTCCTCCCTTTATTATTCTCTTGTCCCTACTGTTAGTCCATTACTATTACGAGTTGTGTGTACTATAATTTATTATTATGATGACAATGGACAAAAAAGGGTGGAGAAAAAAAAAATAGAGAGAGAGAGAGGGGAGCTCAATGTCTGTCATTAGAAATGGGAAAGATTTTTGCATTGCAAATGGGTGTGAATTATACGTAATTTGAGTGGATTTTAACGGACAAAAGGAGAAGTAGCAAAACCAAGAGAGAGAGAGAGAGAGAGAGAGAGAGAGAGAGAGAGAGAAAGAAAGAGACATGGAAGAAATAAAAACAGTAGAAAATAAATTCCAATTGTTGATTCAAACAAGACAAAACGTGCAACATAGCGTGGCAGAATCAGACAGAGAGAAAAGAAGAGACTTCATACCATAATCATATCATAATAAAATGCATACCTCACTACTCAGTCCTATTGAAACAGGAGCGAGTATATAAAATGAAAATGAAACCACAAAATAGGACCACAAAAGGGAAGAGAGAGAGAGAGAGAGTTGTAAAAAAAAAAGAGCCGGGAGTGTTGGTGGTTGGTTGGCTGCTCAGCTAAAGTTGTTTAAGTGTTTTACTAGAAAGATGAGGGCATGAAGCGTGATGAAAGCCCTTATCATGGGATGAATTACTACAGTACTGGAGTATACACAACTAGTTTACTTTTTCCCTATATAATTCTAAGAGGCCAAAGGAATAGACAAAGAGAGAGAGAGAGAGAGAGGCAGAGAGTGGGGGGCCAGGAGTAGAGCGAGAGTGAGTCTTGAACGAATGAATGTAGTTAGTCCCATGAAACATGTGAGAAGTATGGATGAATGTGAATCTTGTTAGTTGTTCCTCGTAAGTAAGTTCATATGAACATGATAGCACGAGAGAATGGTCGTATTTAATGTAAAAGATGGGCGGCTGGTTTTTTTTTTACTTTTTACTTTCTCTCTCTCTCTCCAGCACCGAGTAATGAATGCAAATTTGGAGAACAAAAGTAAGTAACTCTATTTTTTACTTGCACTTGCCCATCTTCATTCTCTTATTTCTAGTTGTGCTGTATCCTTTATTTTATTTTTTTTTATTTAAAAAAAAGGAGGAATACATATCCCCCCTCCTCCTCCTCTTTGTATTTGAGAACATGGAACTAACCACCATAGAAAAAAGGAACATACATTTTTTTTACATTGTACATATATGAAGGTTAGTTTTGGCGAGAGGCCGGAAATGAGTAGATCTCAGGGCGAGAGATCGGTTTTTATTTTGTCCCCCATTTGCATTTGCACCCAAGTAGAACATGAAGTTGGGAGTTGGGGAATTAAAAGCATCCAGAAGGAGGGAAGTTAAAAAGCATAACAAGATTCTCTCACAGCTCAGTACATCGGAGAAAGAACAAGAAAGAAAGGAGAAGAAAAAAACGGAGAGAGAGAGACAGAATTCAAAGGGAAATGGCCGAACACTATCTTTACGTGGCGTAAACTATTCAAAATTTACATAATAATGCCTTGTTAGTGTATTTCGCGAAAGTTGAGTATCAGGGTAATCACAGAATATTTGCATACGACAGACGGATATCGTTGGCCTTAACAACAGAGTAGTCAACCAACTACACCATTTTCTTCTAGTCTCAAACATACTACTAATATTAAGCACATGATATTAGACTCTGGACAAATCCACAGGCCACAGGCATAGGCAAAATACTTTTTTTTTCTCTCTCTCCTCCCTTCTATGTAATATTGTTACAATAGAAAGTTACATGGAAAAAATAACATGTAGTTTATTTATCCTCTCTCTCTCTCATATAAAAAAAAGTGAGAACACACGTCAAGCCAATAGAGCAGAGTCACATCACCAACTACCCATGGAAAATTTTCTTGTGTGTGTTTATAGTCCCACTCTCTCGGCCTGATTGCCTCTTCAATCTCCATCACATTTCCCCATTTGAATACAAAGTTGTTCAAGACAAGGGTCTTGCCAAGCCTTTCTCCCTCCTTCTCCTTTCTCCCGGTGAAATCATGGTGAGCACACACACAACCTTGACTTGCAGAGAGAGAGAGGAGAAAAAAACAAAGACAAGGTAGTCGTAGTCATTTCAATGTATTTTACAATTTTCTTGTCTGGCACTTGCCTCTTCTTTTTATGTATTTTTGTATATGAGAATGTACAGCAATTTGGGGAAAAAAGAAGAAGCAAGCTGTTACATTCATACCTTTTTTTTCTCTTTGTCTTTTTAAGACACAGAAAGAGAGGACGATAGTCATTCACCATTATCTCGACGCTTTAAATACGAATGGCCAGGTTTGTGAGGCACTTGAATAGCTTTACACTCAATCCTTTTATCCAAATTGGCACCTCCAAGAACATCCCCCCTCTCTCCCTTCAACATGATACCCCTTCCCTTCTCTGTGATTATTATGGCCCCTCTCTCTCTCAATTCTATTCATAAGTATTATTCTTTTTCCCCCCATCCAAAAGCCATGAAGGGAGGGGAAAAAATAGAATCCTTTTCAAGGATGGACTCTTTTCTCTTTTTTTCTCTCCAAGTGTAGAGAGAGAGAGAGTCTTACCCGTGAAGGGAATCTGGATGAATGACGCAATATAACTGTAAAAAAGTACACCACACAAACACACACTGCTTTATGCTCCCACACTACGGGTACGGGTACAGCTAGAACATTCCCCCCTTACAAACATACCATAATTCAAAATAATACACACTGTACAATCTACAGCCAAGTAAGAGGACCGATTTTATGGTTCTGTTCAAATGGAGCACCAACCAAACAACACAAGAGGCTCAGTAGTATCCTCATAACCAAAAAAGAGACTAGCCAAAAGAAGAGAGAGAGAGAGAGAGAGAGAGAGAGAGTCGTAAGAAATACAAGACAATACTCTTGTACTGTACAAAGATTGTATGAAATTTTTGGAGAGGACGAGAAAGAAGAGCAAGTGAATTCTTCTCTATGGATGTTGTAACATTTTGTGTTGTATAACACACAATAGTAGTACAAAATACAAGAACAACACTTTGCATAGAGGGCCATGCCGACGAATAATAATCAAAGATCTTCTCTCGACGTGTTTATATTTTATGTTCACAATCGCAACACGTTTTTGACATATTCCTCTCTCTCTCTCTTCCTTCTATCACTCTCTCTCTCTCTCTGTGTAGAAAACACATCTCAACTTAGGTATAATGCTGACTAACATTTCAACATGGAATGTTTCTCTCTCTCTCTTAAGCTAAACCTATATAATATTATATAACAAGAGAGCACTCTTTCAATTACATGAGAACAATCCAAAGAGAATAGACAAAAATACATTGGAGTAAGTGCTTCTCAGCTTGTGGTATTACCTCTTATATGTTATATTTTGAAAGACTTTACTCCTACGTCCTCCTCCCCCTCCTCATGAAGTTGAATCCCAAGAACGAGATCGTTTCATTGAATATTCACAGCACATCCACCCTCAAAGTAGCCTCCTCTCTCTCTCTCTAGCCTCACCATCATCTTGATGATCATTTCCTCTGTATAACTTTACAGAAAATCTACCCTACTCTACCTTTTCTACAAATCTGTTTGAGAGAGAGACAATTGAGAGCATGTTCCTTTCTTTAAAAAATTTATACACTTTTTTTTCATACAGATTCTTTTCTGTTACAAATTTATTGTGTACAAAATTTTATGAGATTTTTTTCCTTTATTGTTTCTACATGTTATGTATTTAATATACAAAATTTAAAACTAAAGCTTTGTTCAATTGTGGTGAAAAAATTGGGTCATAATTATGTCTCTAAAATATTCATTGAGAGTGATAGAAAAAAATGGGAGTAAATGGATGGGATAAAATTTATCACATGTGATAAATGTACTACATTTTTTTCTGCATCTTTTTCAGTGGTGAGTTGGAAAGAGCCAATCATGAAGGAGATGGAAGACTCGTACATATTCAGCAAGGACACACGTGGAAATCAATACAAGACTCTCACTCTCGCTTACCTATCCCATCCCTTTTCCAAAAACAGACACATAGACACACAGCCAAGAGGAGCTGGGGGGTAGAGGAGCGAAGCAGGTAAGGTTGATGAAAAAAAATATACCTGCGCAAATACCTCTTTTCCTCTACCTTCTTCAGCTACAGTTGAACCAATCACAAGCAACTTCAGGTATATCTAGTCTTCCTCTACATGACTTGCGAATTTATAGGCTCCTAATTATATTCTCTCCTCCTCTCCCCTTTAAACCAATACCTGCTTATACACCTGTGGCTTTTCCCACTCTCCCTCTCTTTTCCCATTTTATAATCATTTTTCCTCCCAAAAAAATATTTCAATCTTCATATTAAACCCCAAGTCATTTTTTCCCCTCTCTAAGCGTAAAAGTAAATCAAAGCGGGCATGTGGAATGATTATTCTATATACTTGACTTACTTGGCAAACATGGAGAACAACTTTAATATAATTCTCTACTGACTTTATGTAAAGAGAAAAAAAAAGGATGAGAGCATCTCTCTAGATCAAACAAGATATGAATCTTCAATTTAATTTAGTGGCGGCGGCCTACCTTGAACTTATTTTCTTTCTGTACACATATTAAAAAGATGAGGAGAAAAAATTCTAATTTTAGTATTTTTCAATCTAAAAAATTTTACATGCCTAAGCAACATAATTTTTTTTACCAATAAAAAAAAATCCTCCACTTCAAAAAATTGATTTGACTCTCACCTTAATTGAATTAGTTAGAAGAAGAAAATTTAATAAAAATAAATTGATGAAATATTTAGTGGATGAATACTATGATGGTGTGTAAAATGGGAATATAAACGTAGAGACATTTATCGTGATTGGTAGTACATAACAATGTCAGAGAAATAAATGGTGGGTCGATGGTGGTCGATGAGGAGCTGATTGGGAGATTTATTGAGAGTGGGAAATCCCTGTAAATTTTCTCCCCGTCTGGTCTCGTCGTGGTGTGTTAGGCTAAAAAGTAGATACAGAGGACGACCAAGTTTATATATGATGAGGTAGTGGTTTGGTCCGTGGTTGTAACAGATAAGGTGATAGTGATAGATAGAGGAGAGTAGACAGTAGTGATTTTTGTGCAAGGAGGATGGGGATTGTAACAAGTGTGATGTTGGTGGATATTCACCTATATATCATAAATAAATATCAGAAGAGGAAATGTTCTCCTTGTCCTTTCTCTCTTCTAAAAAAAACTACCATTTCATATAGCTACTACATCACATACAATATAAAGGACAAAAAGAGAGAGAAACTAGAGAAAGAGGGGGAGGGGGGAATAGTAAGGACATATCCGAAAATTCGGAGCGAATCGAGTTGAAACGGAAACGGAGCCTTATAAATCTCTAAGGAAAATTCTCAAAGCTATACATCATCCAATGTGTCAAGTGTCCATTGTACATGGTGCCCCAGGTGGGGGGGGGGGGGGCTGGCAATCGTGTGTGTGTGTCGCCGTGTGTTCCACCGAGTAATAATATTACACCCAGTCAGCCCCGATCCGATTCAGAATCCTCTCTATTCTATTGAGTCATGTATGGGTGACTATAACATCACACTAAAACGGTAGTTGTACAACTTTACTCGGTACTCTCATGTGGACATTAGAGTGACTGTAGAGAGAGAGAATATAGTCTAAAGCCTTACTCTTCTGCCAACTCCCAGTTTCCTCCTGCTGTCTCCCTCCGTCCTCCCGTTCTCCTCCTGTGAATACGCCTCAACTCTCTCTCTCTCTGTCATGAGTATGAAGTGAGAGAGATACCTTAGAGGGAATTGTCGGACGAAAGCAATATGAAGGGAGAAGGTAGATGAACAGAGTCCCTCAGCTGATGCTGCATTGCATTTATTTCTCTCTCCATAAATCATACAAAAGGCAGAGCAAACTGGGGTAGATGTATATATATATATATATATATATATTAGTATGGGAATATGTATATAAATATTATATAGAGGTAAAAGTAGTCCGTTGTTGAATGCACCGTCCATATTCATTCATCCAACTTCATCTCCAATTCTACCTTCCTCATTCACATAGTGTACAAAACATCAAAGTGTAGGACATACACATTATATATTGTACAATGTGTTGTGTGAGAGAGAGAGTTTGGTGTGGGTGCGAGGTTTTGAAAATGCTCATATATTCTTCATTTTTCATGATATTTCCCTCTCCAACATATTCACACTCTCCTAACACTCCCACCGACCCCGAAAATTCACCCGGGAGATCTCCAACTAACTCTCTGTATCAAAAACGAGTGTATGAGACATTGTATACAGCTATTGGATTGGTAGTAGTCGTAGTATTACTGTTGGTTTGAGGAGGACAAGAGAGAGAGAGAGAGAGAGAGAGAGAGAGAGAAAGAGAGAGAGAAAGAGAGAGTAGATTAATATCAGTGAGCGTCAGCGTGTCATAGCGAGTGTCAGAAAACCCCAGAAGGGGCTTAACACACGTACCTTTTCAAAACCTTGCACGTATACGTGCAAAATTATTGCTCGGCTTTTCATTAAAATATTCTCCTATTCCATATCCTCACTCACTCAGTCACACATGGGGAAGAGAGGGAGAGAGAGAGCGTCACCGTGAGTTGGGGCTGGGAGACCCACTTTTACCCCTCAGCTGAGTTTGAAAACCTTCCACGCTCCATAGACCACTAACTTCCGAGGCGACTTGATTCCCATCGTGATTACTGATGATGAGCAATAGAAATCATCCCTCGATTTACCTTCTCTCTCTCACACAGACAGACAGACACACTCCACTTCCAAGTAGGAACGCTCTCATCTCCATTTCCTATTACCATTTATATCGCCGCAGTCGACCTCCTAGGTCCCCTTTTTCTCTCTCTCTCTTCTTTTTCCCTTCATTGCATTCTCCTCTTTTATTTTTTTCCTCTCTCTCTTTTCATGGAGATATCAGATGAATATACTCAGCACATTCAAATAACACAGAGACATGCTGACAGTACAACATGGCGTGTCCTCTCTGTATAGTAAATACTAAAATGTATTTTATACAGCGTGTAAAGCTACCGACTTGAAATAGTTTAGACTTGGGCCCCCATTTAGAATCACATACGTACATGGGGGAGAGAGAGAGAGAAGGGAGGACATAGATCACGACGAATATTTTAGTCGACAGAGCGGATGCTCTGCCTTAGAAACAAGGAGAACGACTAAAACACTAAGTAAGGGGCCTCAATAAATTCTCTTCCCTGTACTTTGCATATTGATCAGACAAGATAATCTAATCAGAAACGAAACACTCCCGTTCTTTTCCATACATTCCTTCAAGCCGGGTGATCAGCCCCCCCCCCTCCTTCTCAAAAAAAAGAAAGAAGAACGGCTTGAGTAAAACCAGGCTGGCAGGGGAAGAGGCAGGAGGATTCTCTCTTGTCTTTAAGACAGGCAGTGCACAGGAAGCTCTTCATTTGATGATCGAATGAAAATCAACTAAAATAAAAGGATAAAATACCTTTCTCCCCATCCTCTTTCTCTCTAGTTGACAATGACTAGAGAAAGATCTTATATATATATATATATTTAACCTGCCTACCTATAAACAAAGAGATTCTCTTGCCTCTTTTTTTTCTTTAGAAACAACACATCCACACATATATGTATGGTACATGTATAAATACACACGTACATCGCATCACATGTTTTCCCCCCTTGTTCACATTAAATGAAAATGAGAACAACGTACCTCTTCTTCTGTCTCTCCCTTTCTTTTTTCTCTCTCTATCCTTTGAACGGCATAATGCAGCATAATGTGGAGCACACGGAAAGAATTCAAATCCAAATTCGAATCGACTCTTTTTTTTCGTTTACAGTGAAATACAGACAGAGAGAGTAGGAAGCGGATTATGCAAGCTCAAACTCAAAAAAGTATTCAATTACGTGAACTACCCGTCGAACATTCCAATAAGATGTATTGAAGCATGCCTTTTATATTATTAGGTAGAGAGAGAGAGAGAGAGAAGTGGAGGATGCACCCCTCCTTTTTTTATACCGTCCCTTTTAAACTATGCAAATGTAAATACAGGCAGATGCAAGAAGTCAGTTATAAGTTGCTCTTATTGAGTTGGGGTCGAGACCAATGACATGAAGACGAAACAACGTAAAGGCCGGTAAATCCTATTGGCAGATATTCTACCCCTTTTTTTACATGACATATCATATGTACTCTTTTTATTATACAACCGAATCTCTCTCTCTTTGGTAAAAAATAAAGAAGATGAAGAGAAAAGGGGGAAAAGTGGTAGTGAGAGTAGAAATTTCAATGTGAAACATTCCACTGAATTTTTTTTTGCTTTCCTCGTCTCAAAAAATTTGATCAGAAAAATATTGTAACATTAAAAATCCTTCTACTTGTACATACTGGTGCGTACCGTACATGGAGGTAAAATTAAGTTTCAAAAAAATCAAGGATACATATTTCACATGTAAAAAGTTATATAAAAGTAACTCTGAGGAAGGATGTATAAAGTGAAGAGACTACACACAAAAATCCTAACAAATACCTTAATAGCATGGAGGAGATACATAGAAGGGAGAGAAAGTAAGAGAAAAAAAATTGTGTATAAATGTACAATTGAGACAACAACTATAACATGTAACGAACATCAATGTGGATACTTGTACTGAACAAGGAAAAAAGGAGACTAGAGTAGAGAGAGAGAGAGAGAGAGAGAGAGAGAGAGAGGGAAAAAAAATGAGTGGAAAGGAATTAATGTCCGGAAGCTAGAGAATGGAACACGGCAGGAATCTTCACAGCGTCCGATTTTTCCGCTTCTCTTTTATATGCAGTCACAGAGGGACACACACACACACGGGGAGAAAATAAAAGAATGATGATGACTGGGAGAAAGCAAAGAGCCTTCTCTCTCTCTCTCTCTTTGTCTACATATAAAGTCTATACAGAAAGCAATGAAGCAGAGGCTAGCATTGAAGACTAAAGACTCACATTCAGGAAACATTTTTATTGCAAGGTATACTTATAGCACCATTTTCTACCCTAAATTCTATCCTCCTTTCACTCCCCACGTATCCACATAGATACACAACACAACAACAAGTCAGAGAATGAGACTAGTCTTGCATGAGAGACAAAAAAAAGGATCCATTCCATAGTATCAATGTCATGCTTTCAGACTATAACTAAATATATATATATTTGTATACTTTATATTTATAGCACAAAAAAAATATTCATAGTATTTTGATTCAAATTTTGTACAATAGAAAAAAAAAGAAATGGTAATAAAATTTTTGAAAAATAAACAATTATGAAACAAATGACGCTATCTCAATTGTACAATGCTCGATCGAGAGTCACATAGTGCTAATTCACTAATTGTAAGTTAAAATGTTTTATTTTGGTTGAGTGAATAAAGAGTCGAGTTTTGAAAGAGCCATTGAGAGAGAGAGAGAGAGGAGCCAACTGGCAGGGAACTGTTCTCAAGTCAGTGGACCAACAAATTCGTCAACAGATGCAATTATCGGGTAGTAGTCGCAATTAAAATAAAATTTACATGAATTGAAATATTGTCCTCTTGTCTATCTTACATATTAATATTATTACAACCCCCCCCCATGTTGTACCATTAATACATTTAAAATTATTATAAAATTAAATACTCTTTTTCAAATAAATTCTATGTACCTCGCCAACAACACTGTACATGATACTGGTGATATGCAAATATAATGGCTGCTAAATGAGAACCCCTAGAACTCTCTTACTGGTGAAAAACTATCATAATTCATATCAGATTAATATATGCAGTAGATTCAAGAACTGTGTAGGATCAATTCATGATTAATTTCTTGGTGTATACGAGCTGTGATGCGATGCGATGTGAGTGAAGATCAGCCAACCTGAAAAATCATGACTCGTTCTCCTCCCTACCTCTCTTCCCATTCTATCCCTTTCCACTCCACTCAGCCACGCAATACTATACAACATAAATATTCCCTATAAACAGCACCCCCAAACACACACACAGACAGGGAGTGTACTCTGACTGAGCTGACGTTCCTTCCACTTGTACTCTTTTTCTTTAGTCTACATTTTATACTTGACGAATCATCTCTCATCCATGCATTCAACCAGGCAGAGGATCAGAGGAAAAAGGCACTAGAGAGAGAGAGAGGGAACATTAGGGACTACCTTCAAAACCCACCTAAAACTGTCAAACCGAATAGCAACTCTCACTATACTATCCATTGTTTCTTCATTTCTCATCCCAGCCCTTCACCAATTGGAATAGACAATCAGGGATATAGAAAATCTCTGTAGGGTAGACAGCCAGACCAAAAAAAAGAGAAACAAAATTGGGTAATTTATGAGTGCATCGTGTGTGTGGACAAACATCTATCAGCTCTCTCTCTCTCTCCTATACCCCCCTCCTTCCACTTATTCCCTGTATTGTACATACACAAAGTACTATTAAAACTTTTGGATGACACTGCAATCTTCCCTATACTTTTTTGGATACCTCCTCCATGTTAAAATATAGGCAAACATTATTATTTCCATTTTGTACTACTACACTGTAAATGTGTATATCCTTGGCAAGAAAAAAAAGAAACAAAAATCTCAATTGCCGTGGGCCACATTATACACAGTAAAAATGTGTATGATATACATACACGAGAGAGAGAGGAGGGACCCCACCGGATCTTGTGCCGCTTCTCGGACCATTATATATATATGATGTGCACAATGCCGTAATATTACTACACCGGGAAGTAAAAGTAGGGTTCCTGCCTGACGTAGCGTAGAGAGAGAGAGAGAGAGTGGAGGGGTAGGGTGGAAGTTGACTCAAATCACTAACGTAAAAGTCTAGTAGACAACAGGACTACATATTTCCATGTACTGTTACCTTGTGTATTATTTTGTATAGAGACTCTATATCAATAGCTTGAAATAGAATATGAGTCACACCACTATACCACTTTTACTTGTTCCCTCTACATTTATTACAGTAGACCAAGTCGGTGAGAATAGAAAATATACAAGAGGACTTCCCTAGACCTTGTACACTATAGAGAGAGAGAGAGAGAGAGAGAGAGAGGTATTGTTATCAGATTTCCTTGACAAAAGTATAACAGGCAGACCCTTGCATTAATAAATCATGAACGAATCGATCCAATAACCAAAGGACTTGATCCTCTCTCTCTCTCTCCTACTTTACTCTCCTCTCTACCTTCCCTTTTCTATTCACTCATATAATATTCCAAATACTTTGTCCTGTCTTGTATGATTTTTGGACAGTAAAATGGATATAGTGGAAAGGGAGAAAGATTGTCTATGAATTTTTTGGTATGGAGATACGGAACAAGAAATTGACTATAAAGTCTAAATACTATACAGTACAGTGTAGATATACACATGTTTTATAGTGTACTACCCAATGGAAAATAGTGACTGGAGATTTAGCTCGACAGTCATAGTTCAACCTACCTCTCACCTCAAACTTTTCACTCTCCAACATGAAGGATATTGGCGGCGAGTGAAGACGGTCTCTCTTTTTTTCAAAGGATGGAGAGGGAGATGGTAAAACTTCTTTCAGTCCCGTCAACATAATAATAAAATATAGGTAATGTATCACCTCTCTCTCTCTCTTCCATGTATATGTATATATACACACACTGTACTATATTATCCCATAGGCCAAGCCTACCCACAATTCACAATTCACTTTAATCTCAAAAGCTTTTTTCTTTCTCCAACTCTTTTCTCTTCTATTTCTACTTTCACTAGTCAGTCTCAGTCCCCTCAATTTTTTTAGCGAGGGAAATGAAAAGAAACTTTCTACCTTATAGAAGTGGGATAAAAAAAATCCATCATCATTTTAACAGCAATTATACTCATGATTAAACGACTATAATTACATGGACATTCTTGCACGCAGAGTGAATCAAGGGAATAGAATATTAACGACTTTTGCCTATTTTCCACCCTCCCTCTCTCTCTCTATTCAATTAAATATTAACCTCGCCATTTCAACTCTAATTTCGCTTACTTTAATTTCATCCTTTAAGATGAATCCATACTTATGTAATATGTATGTACACATATAAATATAAAACATGGCAAGGTGTGATGTGTTAGAAGATGAAATAAAAATGCAAAAATAATCACGCCTGTAAAGCGTCAAAGATATAATTAAAGGCTCATATATAAAGGTTATGTGTAGTATACATATCCCCTCTTACTTTTTACTCTAAAATTTTCTTTCTCTCTCTCCACTTTCACTTGAACCAAGTGATGACACTCTAGAAAGATAAAGGCACCGTGTGAAAAAATTATATATATCTCACATATACACACACAATGGTGTATGGGTATTCAAGTTCTTTTAATGTAGAAATTTTTTCTTTTTTCTTCTCTCTTTTTTTTAAAAAAAAAGAACCAAGAAGCTCTTTCACCCTACCGATTAAACGAGGGAAAGAAAGAAAAAGAGGATGGAACACTTGCTCATCCATTTTCACATGCATGTATATATATATATATACATGGGTGGATATAGATAGAGTGAAATAATTCTGGAGGATGTGGAATAATTTTTTTCACAGGATTCCAGGAGCGCATAATGAGAAGAAGCCATGGGGCATACGAAGGCCCCATGACTTGCAAACACTTTCCCTCATTACAGCTCAACGAGTAATTCGTATCTTCCCAGCAGGAGATCTTTTCTCTCTCTCTTCTGAACTTAGCTCTCTGTCTCTCTCTTTTTCGTTTGTCTTGGTTCCTTGGCTCAACTCAATGCTCAAGTTATCCTTAACTCATTTCATTTCATTCGAAAATTCTTAACCAGTCATGGATAGCAGCAACCCCTGCATCAGAGCACACAAAGTGCTCATACGCACATAACCTACATAGGTATTTTTTGGCTATAATCATCATCATTGTAATAACTACTCTTCGCCCCATATACAAGGGCATGACTTACATATAGACAGAAGAAAAAAGTAATACAAAAAACAGTCAACAAGGAAGAGTATACAAGCAAACAAGTGTAGTTATATACAGAGAGAGAGAGAGAGAGAGAGAGAGAGAGAGGGGAAGGGAAAAAAACAAGACTAGTTTTAGGAGAAAGAAGGACACCGTGAAAGAATGAAAACCTATGCAGTGGTATTTCTTTATGGAAAGATGCCGACCGTAGCAGCAGGTTTCCCTCTGTGCTTCCTGGCTCACTCTCCTCCTTTTTACTTTCTCTTTTTCTGTACACTTACTTTCTCCCTGTCTACGTTCTGCTAGTTGCAAGTTGCACAGTTGGTTGGATGAATGAAAAGAGCAAGCAAAAAATTGATACCGAATAAATCTTAGCTTAAATGTGGCGTGTGATAATACGGCAAAGAACACAGCGAATAACTCATCTATTTTATCTGATCTCTCCTTCCCTTACAGTTCCTTACTTTTTGGTAACCTTTCTCTCCACCATTTTTTCCTCTCTCTCCTTTACAACAGACACTAACTACATATATACTCAATAAACCTTTCCCTTGCCTGAGTCTATGACATGGAATGTTTGGTTTAAGAAGACGATGGGATGAGGGGGAAGACTTGCTTACCTTTTTAGAGCTTCCATCCAACACCTAGAGGATGAGGAGGAAGGTTGATATAGTACAATTATCTAATGGAAGTGAGTACAATCTATGGTATCCTTTTATGTACATACTCCCTACAAGTAATTTTCCCCTGCCCAGGCACCCTCCTCACTTACTCCTTCTTACATAGCTCAACTAATAATATAAAGAGAAAAAATAGAGAGAGCAAGTCTTCCATCATCACCCAATACTAAAAGATATACCCACTCACTCATTTCCCCTCCCCTCTCTCTCTCTTTTTACTTTCTATCCCTCTAGAAAAACCAACGATCGATCCATAGTCTCACTTGTACTGACACCCTTTTCTCTTTTATAGAGAGTTTTATATGTAGACGAGAAGGGAAGGAAGGGGAAAAGTTTGGAGACTAAACCTTTATATAAATTAGAGAGTAACATGACAAAAAAGAAATGAGGAATACGGGAGAGTCAGGTAAATTATTAAAAGTAACAAAATATATATTGCATGTGTAATAATGAGGACAAGAGGATAGGAAAAGTTTTTTTTTTGCTCTACATTTGAGAACCCCCTCAACCCACCATCATCAAGACTTGAATGAGAGCAAAGTTAGTTGGTTTTGAATTTCACACTCTCACACAAAAAGACACACAGAGAGAGAGAGAGAGAGAGAGAGAGAGAGAGAGAGAGTTGAAACTAGAGTCGAGTCTCTTTTGGTTGGTTAGAGGGATGGATAAAAAAATACATGGTGATTTAGTAGCTCTTAATGCACTAGGCAAATCTTGGGAGCTTTACTTAACTCAAGAGAAAGGAGAGAGAGAGAGAGAAAAGCAAGTTGAGGATCGAAAAGGAAAAGAGAAAAGGAGGGAGAGGCCAAAATCCAACTTTATGAAAGCACCTTCACAACTTGAGGCTATAATAAAGTGTAATTTTATTGCTACAAAACCCTCAGATTTCTCAACTACTCCTTCTTCTCTCTCTAGCTTGACTGGCAACCCCTCTCTCCCTACATAGTCTTTTCCAACTCACTCACCGGCCTTGTCGCTAGCCTGCCCTTTTCAAAAAGTACAAATACAAATGCATCTCTACAAGAATGTACATGTACAACTTGGTTGATAATATATATAAATATACCAAGTTGAACAAGGAGCGTAGGATGATGATGATATAGATGATATATAAGCTGGGAAGCCAAGGAAGCCGGTGGGTGGAAAATGTAAACTCGTTGTGTCTCCTTCAGTGAAAGTTTCCTTTCTCTCTCTCTCTTCTTCGTCCTCCTTTTTTGGGGTAGAAGGTAGAAAGGAGCAAGTTTGGAAAGGGAGATAGGTAAAATAATACCAAGGAAAGCAAGGTGAAGTCAAGTGAACGACTCTCTACAGTCATGCCTTGAAGGATCAACTTTGAGCATTTATCAAAGCATAAACTAAAACTCTCATGTTGGCAAATCGCGACTGAGTACACAATGAACAATGTGAAGGTACATTCTATACCTATCCTATTTCCTATATCAATTTCAAACTCTCTCTCTTTCTCTCTCTACATATTTTTGTGTCCTCATATCTCTCTACCTTCTTCCTCTTCTTGTTCTGGTAAATTAAAGGCCAACCAACAAAGTCCCTTACGACTCCAAGACACACATAAAGATGAAAACTATGAAAACTTGTCTCCATGTGCATCATCATCATCATAAAATTATACTTGAGTTGCCTCTCTCTGCTCACTTGTGCACAATTTCACCTACAAAATAAAATATACAAAAGAGAGATAGAGAGAACGAGACCTGAGACGACATTTAGGAGGCGATTTTCTATGAATTTTCCATGAGATTTCCGTAATGGCTTGACAATGTCCCCCCTCCCCTCCCTCTCTCTCTTGCTCAAAGATGCATTTAAATTGTTCATTCTATCACACCCCATTCCCTATATACAATGTTCCCTTCTGAATTGAAAATAATAATAATAATTTAAATCTCTACACACTCCTTGAATTGAAAGGGAAAACTCAATAGATAATCTAACAAGAAAAAAAAAGTTTTTCAACAAATTGTACAATGACAAATTTGACTCTCTCTCTCTCTCTCTTTTTCTACAAAAATTTATAGGAGGACGAGGACATGTACCGTCGGTTCTAAAATAGAAATCAAGGGGAATCTCATACAATTAAAGTTACACATGTTATATACATACATATAGTTGTACAAGGGGGGATGAAGTTTGAAAAGAAGAAATAGTATTTAATGTGAGTGAGTGAGTTAAGGTTTTCAAAGATGGGGAATTGGTGGGGGGGATGTTAGTTAAAGTTTAACTTGATTCAGGGAAGAGATAAAGGCTGAGAATCTCAACTGAGATCTGGTTACACAGGGAGATGGAACATTGATGGTTCTCTAGAGAGCGTTTTGTTCTACATTATTGTCTTGAATGTAAGTCTCGGTGACATTTTCATGTTCCCCGGTCTTTCATCGACTCTCTGTATGTACACACACACTCACTCTCTCTCTGTCTCTCTCCATTCCAAACCAATTGGCTCTACCCCTCTCACTATTAGAAAAAGAGAAAAGCAAACAGAAATGTTTCCTCTCCCCCACACAGTTAGGGCAGTGTGTCCAGTAAAGATGGGAATGGAAAACAGAGAGAGAGAGAGAGAAAGCTACATTACATGGCGAGGAATGTGTAGAGAGAGAGAGAGAGAGAGTAGAGGCCCATATAATAATATAAGTCTAATAGTGAATACATGTAGACTGTAGAGGGACAGGAAAGCATTGGCCGTCTTCCGATTATCCCTCAGATAACATGAACTCCACTTGATACTCCCGGCCATTTTGACTCCACTTGAAGCAATTACACGTCTACTTACAACTTCTCTACAGCCACTACAACTAAACTATGACTACACAAGTATTCTACAATTTTGTACAATGAACTATCACCAACTAAGTTATATGGCCATTTCTTCCCTTTTTGGTTATTTTACATGTATAATAATAATATCCAATTTTATTTCATATATAACAACAAGACCGCAGTCATCCTAGACAAAAACTCGCTTCATTGTGTACTCTAGATTCTTCTTCTCTCTCTCTCTCTGGCCATTTCATCTGGTGCGGGGGTTTTTTGGGGATGACACAAGAAGATGCCATAATAACAACAAAATAACCTACCTAATACCTAAACCTCTAGCCATTATTATTACATTACACATAGATACTTCCTCCATTTCATCTCTCTCTCAACTTTTTTGTCTGAACTCATACAGCCATGCCAGGGATATGTACAGTTGTACACATTGTGAGCATGATAAAAAAATACAAGGGACTGTTTTTTCTCTCTACATGTCCCTTGTCTTCTATTCTAATAGAAAATAAAAACCTAGAACAAATCGGAACTGAGCCGAGACCTATTGTGCTCACATTCCGCCGTCAAAATGTCAGAAATCTGGCGACTTTTTCACAATAAATTTCATCTCATTTACAATAAAAGGAAGTACGAAAAGAGAGAAAGAGAGAGAGAGAATAAAATAAAAATCCCTTCAAGGAGTCTCAGCTCTGAACAACAACAAACATTTTTGGTGATTTGAAGGAGAGTCACAACAACAAGAAAAAAAAACCAACTAGAACTGACTAGAGAAAGAAGAGAGAGAGAGAGAAATTACTAAAGAATACATTAATGTTTCATCTCACTATTATTACATTCCATTCCATCCTCCAGATTATTTCTTTTTTTTCTCTCTCTCTCTTGGCCTGTCTGTTATAACCATGGAGCAAAGTACAACTACTTTGGTTAACTGTATTGACAATCATGTTATATTTCATTGCAGAGGAAACCCAGTGCCAAGTTGAACGACTTCCTTCACCTCATTTCAAATGAAAAATTCTAGGAAATGATAATTACATTTTTGACAACCATGTCTTGTCTTTATTGTACTAGCTAAAAAAAACTCAAAATGTTGAATTGTACCATCACCACTAAAGAGAGAAAAAAAAAACATGTACAAGTAGTTGACAAAGAGATAAAGAAATGAGGGTGACTTTTCTATCATGTACATGTTACTTTATATCTGTAAATGATGCTCAGAATATTTTTCATAGGCTTTTTCAAAGAAAAAGAAGAGGAGGAGAACAAGGCTCGTTGAGCAATAATAAGGGGAAAAGGAAATAAACTGAATGAGGAGATGACGGGGCAGGGAGATACAATACGGGACTCTTCCTTAATGAAAAGTATGAGCAATCTCTAATATTATTAATTGGCTAAATGGCCTCGCACGAGGGGGTTATCATATTATGCAACTACCTACATTTCCTATAATATCATACCCCCAAAAACTCTATAACATTTATCCCTCTCTCTCTCTCTACTGTCATTGTCATAACACTTAATATACCGTAAACTTTGTATAGGAGCTAATATAAATTACATCCAATTCACCGTAATTTTCTAAGCCTATAGGTAGTACAGTAGATAGTTTTTGGGGAGGAGGAGGGGGTGTATAATCCACAGGAATCTAGGATAGAATGATAATATATTACATAATAATGTTCATAGAAAATAATACTTTATATATGGGGATATTATATTATATGATGAAAATTTCTCTATTCATAATTCTCTATCCCTTTTTATACATATCGTTCCTCCTGCCTTACATACAAACACATTCACCAAGTCTTCACAGTATTCATCTCTAATTCACTAAAGTGCTTTATTGCCCTGACTCAACTTGCCGCGCTCATTTTTTTCATCTTTTCTTAATAAATTCCCTCGTCTCCTCATTTACATTTACATGTTGCGCCCCTCATCCTTCTCTTTTACAAACTCTCTATATTGGGCAGAAACTCTTGTTCAAAAATTCTTTTTTTTTCTCCTTGTACATTCTACCATTACCTACACACACACACACAGAGAGAGAGAGAGAGAGAGAGAGAGAGAGAGAGAGAGGATATATGAATTTATATTTGGCTTCACGAGATAGTTTCAACCTCTGTAGTCTGATATTAAAGTAGATGAGTAAACTTGAGAGAAAGGGGGGGGGGGGAATAGAGTGAATGTGAGCCAAGTACAAGAGAGAGGATTGTAACTTTAGCTATGCAAAGATGAGGTAAATTTAATAGTGAGGCAATTCAAAACTTGATTATTATCCTCAGCAACATGGAAATGGTCTCTATTACTCTTCATAGCCTCACATCAACATTTTCATGTTAATAATCATACACAACCCAAGAAACCCCACACCACCACCATCAATGTAACACATAACCAACCCATCACCAAAAGCAATTGGAATTGCCAATGGATGGATATGTAATTTGGAAATTTATGTAATTTAGATATTTAAGATATGTTATTTTACACATGAAAGAAACTTTTTTTTTCATCTTCATCTTCATCTCTCTCTCTCTCTCTCTCTGTGGTAAAGTACATAGTTAATTCAACATAGAGAAAAAAACACCTCTGTGACCCCTTCTGCATCTCTCATTCATTTTTTTTCCTGTAGTGATTTTGTTGAGAGAGAGAGAGAGAGAGAGAGAGAGAGAGAGAGAGAGAGGGGAAAATCTCGTAGATATTTTATTCCGGTGGAGTATTAACTGGCAATAAAATTAAATCACTTGAAAAATGTAAGAGTACCTCCATATATGTACTAGACACAGGGATGAAATGTACTCTTATGGATGAAGAGAGAGAGAACACTTTTCTTTTGGTGAGAGTTAGCGGTGTCACCTCGTTGAAAATTCTTGAGAGGGGCCATTGAGGAGGGGAGGAGAGGAGATTGAAGCCACAATCATAAGATGAAAACCGGAGGAAAATGACCCTCAAAATAATAATAATATCCATTTGGCAAGTGTAGCCAACTGAGCACGTGCCACTTGTAAAATACATGGAAACAAGTCTCACAAAACTGGCCCCGCCAAAAAGTTTCTCTCTGTAAAACCCTTCAACGCTAATACAAATTAAAATGCAGTGAGGCTTACATAATCTTTAATCTCATTTTCAAGAGAATATATAAAATATACACATGCTCCCTATAAAATATATTCTGTCTCTCTCCACTCTGTACAAAAACTAGACTTGTATACACAAGTTGTAATGTATAGTCTTTTGTTAATTTATAGTTAATTATGGTGTCATAATTCATTGGTTGAGAATGTAAGGTAAAGTTATAGGTAATGGAGAGAGAGAGAGAGTTTTCAACGATGAGTGATTTCAGGGGTAGGGAACCTACGAGAGAGAGAGGGAGCTTAACGATACATAAAATTACAAGCTCATTAAGGAAGCCAGGTAATGAATAGTATGGAAAAAGGGAAAAACGTTTAGTTTAGATTGCTTACAAGTTTTATGAGGTTCATGGGCTGTAAAGATAAGGATAAAAGGGAAAAGGAATGAGCTTGGGATATAAATATATAGACAAGTCCTACTACGAGCAAAGAGAAAGAACAAGACAAAAAGGCAAAGAGTAAGAAGATGGGAAAATCTTCCCCTGCCATGGATTCAACATACCGAAAAACACAGGGAGAGAGAGAGAGGAAGAAAAAGAGATGGGGGTATTTATGGAGTGTGTATTTTGTTGGAAGGAAGTAGAGAGAGAGAGAAAAAGCGGCAAGAGTTAAGGGAAAGTAATGGTAAAGCTATAGTCTAGGAGGTGTGTAGGTGTTTGTATAAGAATAGGTAGAAATTCGAAAGAAGACAGACCATTCCCTTAAGGGCAATCGCAGCGTAACTTAGAGGATAAATAGGCAATTATTTTGTCAAATTCTCCTATTTGGAGAATCGAAACGGGTAACGACGAAGGGATTCCCACTTTAGGGAGTCAAGACAAAAAAAAGAAGAGAGAGAAATAGGAGAAAGTATTATGGGTCGAAAGAACATAAGACAATGGGATAGAAAGAAGCCAAAGCCAAAATCCAAAAAAAAGAAAGCTACGACATAGTCAAGCCAGGTTGCTTTCTCTCTCTCTTGTGTGTGTGTACGTCGAGAGTATGTGTCTTGTGCTTATTTTCTTCTTCATCCATTCCATTCCATTGGAAGCAATATGTTCTCATTCGAACTAAACTGTCCCACGTGGACAGCAAGCCGAAAACGACTACTATCTCACGTCAAGACAAAAACAAAGAGGATGGACCGACTTCAGTGCACTTCGTCTCCAGATACCTTCCTCGTACATCGTCCGTCTTTCACCTCATTCCATTCTCTTGGACTGCCTTCCAGATCCATACTTTCTACACAATTCATCCCCACATATACATATACGTACATATGGGACAAACATAGTATCACCAACAAGAAAGACGGCGGCCCAAGTCAAAGAGAAAGCAAGGAGGAAAGTGGAGTCAGAAAAAAAATAGAAAGGAAAAAAAAAGAAGAAGAGAGAAAAAATCTCTGTGGAGAGGAGGAGAGAGAGAGAGGATGCCGTGCCAGAGAGTTAGAGTTAGATAGAGAAAAATGATAGTCATTCCGGTCTATGTCCGGTTACCTGAGTCCTCAGCCAATCTGTTACCCTTCCATTTATCTCCAGAAACGTTCTGTCGTGCTCTGCCATGCCCATTTCTTTCTCCAACTCTCCACATTTTTCACATTTTACAATGCTTTTCCCCCACTCTCCCTTTTTTCCTCTCTCTCTTCTTTCTGTCAAGCACACAACACCTCATCCCATCACTCACTCACAAACCTTAACCCAGGAAGGAAGGAACACACAAAAACTCCACCTTATTCTCTCATCTACTATTTCTCATCCTCAGCCGCCCTCATTCCTCCTCCTCTTAACTAAAAACAAGAACATTCCCTATAAATTCCAAATATTTTCCGCCATTCCCCATTTACTTTCCCCACTCTCCCAAACCTACCTAGCCTGACCTAGGTACCTAATACATAGGAGATAGTACAAAAAAAAATAAAAGGAGAAAATTGTAGACTAGACTATGACGACATATTAGAAATTTAATAAAGATAAGGTTTTTTTATGATGATGAAAAATTAAAATATTTTACAAGAAGCAAAGAAAAAATAAAATGCTAATGGACACACATGTCGTTAGTTGAAATTCTAACCCCCCATCATTATCATCACCCAATGAAGAAAGATGGAGGGAATTGAATTAAATTAAAATTCTATTCAGGTTGTCAAATTAAAATAAAATTGGGAGACACAATCCATGGGATATATACAATAAAAGTAGAAAAAAAGGGACATTAGCTGTTGTCACCCTTTAAGCTCTCAACTGAAGGTAGAGTACAATGAATGTATGAATAATGGACCAAAAATAAGAGAGAAAAAAAATATTGAACCATGTACTAGACATGAGGCAAACTGGGGGTTTTTGGCTTATATGTAAACACTGTTAGAGGCATTCAGGATTAGTAACAATGAGAATGTGAATGATGAAGTATGCATGTGTGTGTGTGTCTATGTTTGAGGATAATAATAAGCTGTATATTAAGGCCAGGGGGTTTACAATAGCCAAAACTAATGACGCTACACTGTGAGTCAAGGCTATATATTAAAATATAGCCTTTATTATATTATGTATACGGAGAATTAATATTATAAGAGTTTGAGCTGGAGCAAGTGCGCAAGGAAATTTTTGGAAAAGGCAGGTTTCACATTGGAGACTGACTGAGAGAGAGTGTGTGTGTGATGAGTACAATCACAATTGATTAATGACGAATCGTACTGAATTGAAGCGGTGCACGGTGAAATACTCTGCTGAGATAAATAGGATTAAAAAGAGGAGAAGGGGGAAGAAATTTCCTTGCTTTAACCATCAACTTTACCCCATTGCGTAACACTTTACTGTATCACCGACTATTACTAACCCATTTAATACGCACCCCTTTCCCATACATTAGTCCCTCCAATGTTACAAGTTCAAATTTTATATTAGAGAGAGAGAGTTAAATTACAGGAGTTTATATGTATTATATTACACATTATACTATTGTAGGTATAGAGGGGTTAGAAATTTTACATGTTTTTTTTTGTTGTAATTTTCCATCAAATCCTACTCTGCTCTATAGATTAGAGTGATTTTATATATGAGTAGTAGTACAGGGAAGATGAAGATGGACTAAAAATAAATTTGATACAAAATAATAAGAAGCGTTCATCTCCACTCTTTAACCAAATAAATTCAACTTGACTCCATTTCATGTGCAGACGATAGGAGAGGAGTCAAGTTTTCTATTTTCCCAAAAAATGAGAGGATGATTTTGAAAAGGGAAAGAAGAAAAAAGGCTGACAAACATCATGCCGTGTGGCAGGCAGGGAAAGGACAGACAGTTAAAAAAAAGGGTACACTGAGACTGAGAGAAGTATAAAAAAAGAGAGTCGTGTTCAAAATGTGCATTTAATGTATTTTCTATTTTGACAAATCATATTCACATGTGAAGTCTATGTATTTGTATGTCTACGGGATAAGGTTGGATGTGACTAGGGCGTGTTGATGATGATGAGGATGAATCGGATGGATGGAATGATACGGTAATACCCGTGTACATAGTTTGTATTTTTTTCTAATGTTCGTTGATGGGTAGCTAACAGGGCTTGGCTAAAACCCTTGTAGTCTCTTATTCCATTTACACTGTATGAGAATCATCCCATGACCGTGTTTAAAATGCGAAAGAAATAATAAAATCCTGGAAATGACACATGCATATAAATTGGAATGAAATCGTGCGTGAAATATGTCATGATGCCTTCCACTCTCTCCCTCTTTTCCAGTCAACCTTCAAGGCTTTAACCATCACACTGAGAATGGAGAGAGAGAGGTAGAAAAATCGGAAGGCAGAGTAGTCGCAATACGAGACCATAGCGGCAATAAACACACCGTACATCGACTTCCTATTGTACCACCACACCCTCTCTCTCTCCTATGACTTGTATACATTGTACACACAATTGAAATACTCACAATATCCATGCAATGCAAACACTTGATTCTTCCTCTTCCCCATCTCTCTCTCTCTCTCTCTCTGCCATTTATGTGAGCTGAGAGAAGGATAAATTTGGGGTGGTTATAAATGCGAAATGTACAGAGAGAGGAAGGGAAGGTAGGATGCGCCAAGAAATAAAAAGTAGGGAAAAAAGAGGGGCCCTCCAAGTCTGTTGGTCTGTTTTACAGTGAGGGGAAAAGATGTCCATGTAGGTGACAGGATGGTTGACTGAGTGCGTGTGTGTGTGGCTAGAGGTAATATTGGGAGATAATGCAACGAGTATTACATTGCGGGACGTCGAGAGAATCGATTGACAGGATTTTATATTGAAGTGAACTTGAAGAAGAGAAAAGAAAGAAAAAATAGGGCTCGAGGAGAGAGAAAGAACACACACACACAGTTTGAGATCAGTTGTACTCTGGCACAAAGGTAAGGATTTATTGCTATGCCATCCATCCGAGAGAAGGCTGGCCCAGAGAGAGAGAGAGAGAGAGAGAGAACAACAAAAATCCGTTCATCACCAATGGGCCCCAAAAAACCTGTCTTGTGATTGAGATTGAGACAAGACATACATTTTATTTCAGCATGGATGCCTTCAAGAGATGGTCCTAGCCTCTCTTTCTTTTTCTATTTTTTTGTCTCTTGTCAACTTTTGAATGCCTTTTCACTTTTAAACAATGCCCCTCCATTTTTATAGTTTTTCACTCATTTTTTATGTCCTCTGGTTTTTTTTTATTTAATTTATAACTCGAGGAATTTTTAGTCAGTTTAAGAAAATTGAAATCAAGTTGATTCAATAAAAAAAAATTAAATGTCGGTAAAAAATATTTTTTGTTTTTTGAGGTTTGAAACTAATAAAAAAACAAAATAATGACAATTCTTTAGTCTCTTTCAAATAAAATTGACGCCTCATGTTCAAATAGACAGAAAAAAACACTTGAAACGACCAAAAAAAAGAGGATGATCTTGTAAAAAAATGTTTTGGAGGGAGCAAGTGAAATCAAAGTAGAAAAACCGCAAACACACCGAAATACGGTTGAACGGGATGCATAACATAGTGTGTGGACATATGTATTCCCATTACAAAAACTTGATAAAGAGATGAAGGGAAACTGCTCACTATTGACTATACAAGAGAGAGAGAGAAAGAAAGTCTAGGAGTCTTGGAAAGAAAAAAAAAAAAGTGAGGAGTAGTCATTGTAACACAAAGGGCTTATGGAGGAAGAAAACTAAAAGTTATTGAATCATTTTTAAATCATTGAATCCGCCATTGAATCAGTGAAAGGAAAGACGGGCTTCCCGACATCTTATCGCTGTCAAATACACACTCTTTATTGGCCCAAGCCTCAATGCCTCATGGATAGACATTCACGTTCCCACTCCTCATATCATACTCCCCCTCTCTTTTCAACGGTGGGGGCCACATACTCGTACTCGTCGTATATGGCCATATGTACAATTTACATTTACACAGTCTCATGTGTGTACAAAAGGCATCTCCTGGCCCCATTGTTATTTCTACCTTTTTCACCACAATTGTGAGCCCCCCCCCATTCCCATTCTCATACATACAAGTAGGATATAATATGAAACCAAGACGACTCTTGGGGAAAAAAAGAATGAAATATAAAATCTCTAATCTTTTCCTTTGGTTTCTTTTGACAAAGAAAGTTTAGGAGGAGAGCGGAGAAGAGAGTGGAAAGTACATACACAGTCAATATCATGACATGAAGAGGACAGAGTCTGGAACATCCAGCACCCACTTACCTACCCTATATAATAATACTGTCTTCATGTCTCTCTGTATAAAAAAGATATTCCAAGGTAAGAATAGAGAACAAAGTGAAAGCAAGGAAGAAGGAGACAAAGCACTTTCTCTCTCTCTCTCTCTCTTCAAGCACAATAAGGTTTGAATAGCTTGAGGAAAAAGTTTGAGGCTTGACAACAAGTTTATCTAGTGGGTAATAACCATATCAATCTGGAAGAGGACAAGGAGGAATAAGAAGGAGGAGGGGGGTAAATGTAGAGGAGAAGATAATAATACCAAAGACGAGGATGAGACAAGGTAGTCTACTAGTCTAAAGTAGCATCTCACAAGATAACGGGGGGAACAAGGAAAGTCCTTGCTTGTTTGTCCTGAGCAAGGTACCAATTTGGTGAATTTTATGATGCGTAAAAAGCCTCGGAAACTCAACTTTGGCCCCAAGATTTACCTTGCTCCAACCCCGTCTTTTCTCATCCTCCTTGTCGTCGTCAGTCCCAAGACAGTTTTAAGTCTCTTCTTCCTTTTCCTCCATAAGTTAACCACACAAATATTCCCAGTCTCTCTCTCTCTCTCTCTGTACATATAACACACAATGTTATAATTCTGTAACTGTATACATGCCTTTTAAATAACAGTCAAAACCCACCAAGAGTACCACTAACATTTCCTATGACTTTTAACTTGAGCTTCCTCCTCCACAAGAGCCAAGTTAGATTAGGAACCGCGATGGACTTTTGTGTTGTGTGTGTGTGTCTGTGATACTCTCCAACAATTTTCTTGGTATCCCAAAACACACTCAACTTTTATTTCTCAATTGTTTTAATTATCTTGAACGTTTTCGTCCCGACAGGCCCCCCTTCTCTGGCTCTGTCTCTCTCTCTCCCCTCATCATGTATTTAACTATATATGGTTGCCATCGTGTCTCATTTCCTTTTTCTTTTCATTTTCTCTCGCCTCTTCTCTCTCTCTCTTTCTCTTACAGTGAAATCCTCTCGGTGGTAAAGTTGAAGCTCTGAGAAAATTCTAAAATCGAACTTGGGCTACAAACTAATGCTAATGTCTCTTAACTATGTACACTAAACAAATTCTTATAGAAAACCAAAATATGTATTGCTCTTTGCTTGTTATAGTCAAATTTCGAAATGAAAAGAAAGAGAGAGAGATTCTTGTGTTTCACTTAAGGACAAAAAAGAGGGAGGAGGAGGAAAGCGACAGAAAATAGAAGAAGACGACACACACACACGAGAATATGTACAAAGTAAAGAAAAGTACACGTTGACTCTTTTGGTTTTTGGTGGGTAGTGAAAGAAAGAAGAGACGGGGAACGGGACAAATGATGAAGAAGTCAGAGAGTCGCCACAGCCACGAACCGACGAAATTAAAAGCAACCAAGTTGAGAAGTTTAAAGCTTTAATTAATATAGCCTGGTTGGGCTTGTTGTCTCAATGCCTTTTCATTGAATAATCATCATGAGGAGCCTTAAATAGGAAAAGAGCCTGAGTGCGTCCCACATGGCATGGCAAGACCAAAAACCAAAATAGGAAAACCAAGAATTCCGGGTAGAATTGAATCAGCTCCCAACTCTTCTTCTTCTTCCTTTCCCGATTACGAGTTAGTCTAAGAGATTCATACATGAGGAGTATATAATATACTTTTCTTGTAAAATTCTAAATGATTATAGCTCTCTCTTTCTTTCACCCTCTCTCTCTCTCTCTCTCTTCCCATCCTCTTTTTCTACTCCAAATTCTTCCCATTTTAATTCTTCTTCTTCATCACCATCATCAACATTACAATGAAAAGACTTGGCCAAGTCTAGGAAAGAAAGCATGGAGGGAGAAAGAGAGAGAGGAGCTAGCAAGTGAATTTGATATATTTAAAATAATATCAATGCAAACTGAGCTATTTCTAGGTATTTTCTACAATCATCATTTCATTTGTAACAACTTGCCTTTGTTCTTTCTTCCTTAATCAACTCTTGACAGACTCCCAGCTGTGGGTGGCTCTCTCTCATTCATAATTCTACCTCTTAGATTCCTTTCTTCCCCCTCTTTTTTGGAAGGTATACATCTTTTAATACATAAAAGATTTTCTCTCTTATCTCAATAGGCAAATTGACATTCAACTTGTAGAGAGAAAAGTCATTCCTCAACTCACATCCACTCTCCATTTTATTCAACAAGCTTTCCCTCCCCCCTTTCTCCAAACTCCTTGGAAAAACCTGTACTGTACTACTGTAACAGTAGTACTGTTATATCTTTATGTACATGTCTGTAGTTTTAGTGAACAAGTAAAAAAATAAAAGGGGAATTAATCTTATAATGCAAAATTCACGGGACAGGAAAGAGTCTCAAAAAAAATAATGTCAAAATTTATATATATAAATTTTTATACGTCTGTAGAAACAAAGTAAAAGTCCAAGTGTGCTCATTTGTGTGCAACAGAGTGAGCATTTAAAACAAAAGAGAAAGTAGAGAGAGAGAGTTATAGCATTGAAATTCAGAGTCGGTTTTCTCTTTTTTTTACAGAGAGTATTCGCAGGAGTTTTGAAGACAGCAAAAGGTTTTTTTTGTGTCGTCTTTAGCTGAACTCAGCATCACCATCAGATTCTCTTTCTGTGTGTGTGTCTACCTACGCAAAAGAAGTTTAAGGATCCAACAAGATGAAGTGTATACAAAGAGAGAGAGAAGGAAGGCGACGGGGACAACGTTCCACTTGTGTTTTTCGTGATGAAAGGTTTGCAAATTAATTATGAGGATAAATTTTTTCTCCCGAGAGTGAGGAATGGAGCTTTTAATTAAATCCCATTATGCGATTCGTGCCAGAAAAATAGGTTCCTGATTAAAAAATTAGTCATAGAATGACTCTCATGCCGTGCACACACACACACACATAGATATATAGTCACACTCTCATAGTACAGTATATGGAAGTAGAGTCAGTTCTAGTGGAAAGAATGAGAGAGAAAGAAACTTGACTGCGACTTACATTCTACAGTTGGAGTCAAGTGGAAAAGAAAAGTGAGTTGAGGAAATGAAAGAAACAAACGATGGTAAATGAGAGTCACTCACTCACACTTAAGACTTGGTCCCCACTCATTTTCACATGCCCTCTCTCTCTCTCTCCCTATCTATATACATTATTAAGGTCTCCTTTCATACAACCATCCTAGGCTTCATTTGCTCTTTCTCTTGCTCAACAGTTCATCAACTAGAAAAAAAATAACATACACACCACTACTCTGACAGTCAACCAAGGGGACGAGATGATGATGACAAGCTCTGTATTATACGTATGGCCAGGAAAGACAAAAATAGAAACAACAAGAAAAACAACAACACGAGCCCCATTTTTTCCCTCCTCATTTTTCCTGTGTCTTTCTCCTACTCTTGTATTAGTTTTCCCTACTTGTACTTATACTAGCGTAGTAGTATTTTTTAGTGTACTCTTCTCTTCTCTGTAATTTATATTTCCATCCAATAATTTTGTGACTTAATTACCCCTTACTGTACAATACCCTTTAAATTAGCTTTTTCCCCATTTTTTTGTGTTGTGTCATTCAAATTCACTTAATTGACAATTCCTGTGGCCAATTATGGAGAGAGAGAAAATATAAGATTCATTTTAAATAGAATTTTTTTGTATACAATTTACCAGCCACTTTAGTACAACTCTGTGACTTTCTTTGGAAAAAAAAATTTTTTTGTGTGTATAAAAGAGAAAAAAAGAAAAGTTGTTGAGTTGAAGGCCTCAAGGAGTTGGAGTCAAGTGAAGCGTTAAGATTGTAGTAGTCGTCAATTCTACATTTGTTTTCTCTTCCTATTCCTACCTCCATCCATACATTACGTACGTATAGACTGTACACACTTGTTTTTCAACAGAGAGGGAAAGTGAAATGGGTAAAAGTGGAGAGAGTGAGGATTTGAGTGAAAATAGTTTTGAGACATGAGAAAAATGGGTTAGAGAATTGATACCCCGTGATACCAGGAGAGAGAGAGAGAGAGAGAGTGAACAATGTTTAACAATGTGCTTTGCCACTGACTCAATTTTCCTAGTAATTTCATCGGTGGAATGTACCTTTCCTTTCTCTCTCTCTCTCATGTTCTCAACTCTCCAAACACAGACAAAAACTTACAAGACACTCCTCCATCCCATCACTTGCTTAATGGTATATACCCACAAAACTTTTTTTTATTTTGAGGCCAAGGTATCCCACTCGATGCTTTCCCCATCTTTTTTTGTTCAGACAAACATGTTTTATCTAGGGCCCCCAAAATTTCTCTTACATTTTGAGTATCTCCACCACCCTACAACCATGGACTTTGATGTTAACTTTAACCTCAAGACTCTGTTACTCTTTTGAGAATAAAAAAAGGGAAAGAGAGAGAGTGTGTGTATTTGTATGTAAAAGGACGATGAGGTCTGTTAGAAAAGACAAGATAAAGGATACGAATGTTTTGAGTGAAAGTAAGTGTAAAGATGGTAAGCAAAGAAGAGAGAAAGGGAAGGAAGGAAATGGGAGACGTGAAGAGCTTTTTTTTCTTTTTCTCTATGTATATTTGTGTTGGTTGATGGTGGATCTCTCCCTTGGAGGTAGAGAAGGGGTAGTCAAGAGAGAGAGAGCGTATTTTTTTAGCATATATACACTTGCGTTCACACTTGCCTCCAATCTCAGAAATCTTTATGTCAAGTCAAGTCAATGTCTCGTGTGGGTCTTGTTGGTGGTGAAGCAAGAAAATCAAATAAATTTCTCTCGATTTCTCTCCTTCCTGCCACTTCTTGCTCAGGTTAACTTTTTCCAGTCATACCACTTGAAACCTTCTTTGACTTTGAAATTCAAACCTCACGACAAAAGGAGAGAAGAGACGAGATAGAGGATATCCTCTCCCTCTTCTTCTTCACACAAGTGAAAATGTACTCCCTTTTTACTCCATTTTTTTTCTTCAAAACACATATACATGTGTCTTATGTTATATGGTTACAAAATAGAGTGAATAGTACAAGTACTCCCCTCTTATAGATGCAAATAAAACTGCCATATTGCGAATTGTCAAATGACAAGGAATCTTTTTTTTCAGCTATCCCCTTTATGCTATGCAATGTATGTACCAATATGTCTAGTCCTGGAAAAAAGGAATTTGTTGGATTCAATCTCTTACCTTCGTCGATTGTCATCGACTTGTCATCAGACCTGGGCGAGTGGACAGGAGCTCCATTATTGGACGTGGATTCTGGACGTGGACAAGGACTCATAGTGGGCGATTCGGAGTCGGACGGCTCTATTTCTGCTTCTTCGTCAATCACCAGTGAATCTGACGTCTCCTCCACTTCAACTAAAAATGACAAACAGAAGAAGAAAAAAAAATTACACCATCCACAAATAAAAAAAAATCATCTCTTCTCATGTCATGTAACTAACAGAGGTCATCCTCCCAAAGTCTTAGCTTTAGCCTTACCCATGTTATATTTTTTTTGGTGTAAATAAAGTAAAGTAGATTTCCACAAAATTTGTCTCTGATAAATTACATTTGTGATGATCAAGGGGGCAAGAGAGAGAGAGAAATTGCTGAGTGGTGAGTAGGCAAGTAATAAGACCAAGCAGCCTGTCCTCTCTCTCTCTCTCGATGTGTGTCGTCTTCCATTCAATAATAATAATATTTTTCATCAACTTATTCTATAATAAGCTCAAACCCAAGTCTCGAAGCAATATAACATTTTCCCTCATTTTCATTAGCTCAGTCAAACTATATCTTTCTCATTTCCACTCTTCAAGAAAAGAGAAAAAAAAATAAAGAGAAAGGTAGTAGGACTTTCTTTTTTTCATATGAAATAATGTAACAAGATACATGGAAAAAATCCATCACCTATACATAGAAAAATAGAGAGAGAGTATGTAGACACATATGTTGTCACCAACACCAACTGTGACTCTCTTTTTTTACTAATACACAAGTTGTAGTGGTAGTTGCCCCTGTTTTACGCATTGTCACAAAGATCTCTAGATAGTTTGATCCTTGGCTATGTGATATTCGGGGGATTGGTGAGGAGAATGTCGAGACAATGAATTTGTTGGAATGAGGCGATGGGAAAGTGCTTATGATCTATTTTTTTTCTCGCTCTCTTTGTCTACACAATTCTCATGTCCATACCCCCATGAAAAGTCCACTCCCGACAGTCAAGTCAAGTCTAGTCAAAAAAATTGTTGGCCTTTTCCAAACAATATTGTTGTCTCCCTCCTCCATTCGCTCTCAATTTCTTTCCACTTATCAACTCTGAAAATCTAATATTTTCATGTGACTCTCCTCCTTTTTTTTCTCCATCTACCCATTTAACTCCCAACACATGCATTGCATCTTTCCCTGACATACAAAAATGAGAGAGAGAGAGAGAAAGGCATTCTCACTTTTACTTCCGACTGTCTCTGTACACTTTTTGTTTTTTTATGCTTTCCCCCCTATCAACTCTGTGTGTGTATATGTGGACTAACATTGAAGAGAGAGAGAGAGAGAGAGAGAGAGAGAGAGAGAGAGAGACTTTTTCAAGTGTGATGACACACGTAAACCATGTGAGTGTGTACTCTTTTATTTTTCACACAAACAATGCTTCCTCCCTATACTCAGTATAATGGCCCCAAAGACTATACAGAGACACAGAGAGAAAGTACACGAGGCACTGTTTCTTCTTTCCTTTTTTCCATGCTCTTAAGGTTATTTCTACAATCTATAGGAGAGAGCTATAAAGTAAAGCCAAAAGACTTTCACATTGAAAAAGCTTCTTGTGTGTACTGCTGGAATAGGACAGAGGACAGCCACATACTTTTCCCTTTAAGCTTACTCTTCTCTCTCTCTCTCTCGCATTGCATTATATCATTTATACTTTACGCTAGAGTATGTACCGGGGCTTGACTACGTAAGAGAGAGAGAGAGAGAGAGAGAGAGAGAGAGAGAGAGTGCGGTAATAATACAGATTACATTAGCGAGCTGTAATTTATAGAGTCCAACGAAAGGCACTGATGTTCATTTGTGAAAAGCTTCTCTGCATTTCTCCTTCTCTTCTTCTTTGTGTCTAAAATAGGAGCTTGGAGGAAAGAAAGCTAGAAAATCTAGAAAGAGAGAGAAAGCTAGGAGCCATAGCTTTGTTGGAGACAGACACACAGAAATAGAGACGAAGGGTAACTCAGGTCTCTCTTCTTTCTTACTCGTCCCATTATTACATTATATACCTAGAGAGAGAGAGAGAGAGAGAGAGAGAGAGAGTCGTATTATGACTATTACCAAGGCAATATATTCTACTTCTTTTTTTTTCTCTTTCCATGCCGTAGATTCATGGCATTTAGTAAATGTGCAGGAGCCCTTCTTTTTTTTCTCTCTCTAGTTTGTACATGTGATACAATTGCTTCTACCCCTTGCGATGGGATGCCATGTGAAATGGTGAATTTTAAAGGGAAGATGAGGAGCCGAGACCATTTTTCCTCTTTTCTATTCTTCATAGCAGACAAATTCTTCAATTGCCTCCATCCTCCGTCTTCTCCTTCCTTTGGGTGTGTTCATGTGATACATCTGTGTATTTTCCCTTTTACAGTCTCTCTCTCTCTACTTTCTCTTTCGGAGTTGGTTCAACAAATTTATGACACTTTTCCTTTCACTGTCTTTTCCGCATACATTATCATGAAGCATGCTTATAGACTTGATAGGATGGATCTGCCCCCTAAGAACCGTATGAGCATGAATTTTCCTACACAATGTAAAAGAATAAAGTCCAACTCTATTTTTTTCTATTCTTCTTCATACTCTGCTACCTACACAAAATGCCTTTCTCTCTCATCTAATAGGTACAAGCATACCTCTATACACTTCCGCCGACTCCTTCTTTTTCTCTCTCTCTCCCTGCCCTCAGATTGAATTTATTCTTTTATGAATTTTAAAAAATTCAAGCATGCCTACGTGTTCTCCATAATAAAAATTCATTGGATGCATCTTATTTATGGTGCAACCAAGTAGAACGGAAACATTGAGAATTTCCCTCCATCATCCTCCGCATCAGACCGAAACACCAACCAAAGCGGAGTAATAGCAAATACATGGAAAACTCACAATCTCTTTGTACATTTTACTATTCAACAAATATATACATAAAAAAATTGTATATATTTTACCTTCTATCTATAACAACTCATGTCAAATTATCTAGGCCAACAACCATCCGCCTATCAAACCACCACCTCATAACTTTCTATCAAATCATCCCATCAAACACAAGGCAAAATTTGAGAAAGAAAGGAGGGGGGAAAAATAGGGGGACGAAGAAACGATTTTAAATTACAGCTAAACGATTTCCACTATGGATAAAACGATTACCAAACTACAAATAACGCAATTTATATAACAACAAAAAAACACTGTTGCGTCATATATATCCTTCAATAAAATTCTCTATAGATCTTATTGGAGAAGACTTTGAGGGAAAATTATCCAGATGGATGGAATGGATAGATAGGTGATGAATAAAAGAATTCATGATTGACTTGAAATGATGCCACATCATCTTCTCATTTCTTTTCTTCCAAAAAGATGATTTTTTACCCTACACTTGTTATATTTTTTCTAATACTAAAAAAAGATTTTCAAACAACAAAAGAGAGAGAGAGATGTTTATAGGCTTATGTGTTTGAAAATGTGGAATTCAATAGAAGATATTTAGAATTTGAAATGGCTCAAAGACGACCGTCAGACAAATGTTGAGAAGAAGACAGAGAGAGAGAGAGAGTAGCCAAAAACGGAAGGAAGTGTCAGACACTAGAAGAGATCAATCTCAGTCCCGTCCCCTCAAACTTGACTTGAGAGACTAATAGTATGAGAACCATATAACACTCTCTTCCTTCTCAATCCCTAGAAATATACAGACAGCCAGACAGAGAGAGAGAGAGAGAGAGAGAGAGAGAGACATGAAGAGAAAAAAAAATACGCATTAATGCATTGGAAGAAAAGTAGAATTCCAGATGAAAAAATTTCCTCATTTCACTTGTTTGCTCACCCTACAAAAAGGAGGCGTATATAAAGAAAATTTCCTACACTCTAAAAAGCCATGGGGATCCCTTCACTAGATGATTCTTTGCCACTTTTCTCATTTCATCATTTAGCTTTTAACTGTGGACTCGAGTGAAGCAGTCAAAAAAAGACCTTGCTCTCTCTCTCTCTCAAGTCAGACACAGTGTGAAGAGGCAAAAGCATTCAACATTTGAATTGAAACTGTTATAATTTCTTTTTTTTCTCCTTTGTCCTGTCGCCTTCCCATCGGAGATTCAAACATTTTTTTTATTCATCCTCTCTCTCTCTCTTTTCCTCTGTCTGTCGACACTATAGAAATTCCTGAAGAAAAAGCTGGAAAATGCACACTCAGCTTATTTGCATGACCGATCTTACAATCAAATAAATTTCCTCATTTTTGTCACGAATCAACAGTCTCTCCCTTTCTCTTTTTTTTATTTTAACGCTATCAGTTTCTCCTTCACCCCCTCATTCCTTGAATTACTCTCTCTCTCTCTCTCTCTCATTGTGAATGGAATTACAGTAAAAAGTTCAAGAAGAAAGAAACAACAGAGAACAGAAAAAAATCGGAACATGTGAGTGAATGGTGGTTGTTTGGTGGATGAGTGACAAGGATGCCAAACAAAAGAGGGGTGGATGTTTCAGTTGAAAAGTTTAATTTTGCCAACATTTTTTTCCCCATACACTCCACTCACAATGCAATAATACTATCAACATTGACTATCATCGAAACAAATTACAGAGCAATATGACTACAAAGATAATAGGGCCTTTTTGTAACAGTCAAAATACATATATGGACAATAGTGGGGAAAATGGAGGGAATGAAATGGAAAAAAAAAGTTGACGGTGTTGTTATTGTGGTACAGGAGGAGGAGGAGGCAAGAGAAGAAGAGGAAAGAAAAAATCTGATACGTTTCCAATTCCACACGCTCAACTGACACTTATTTTTCTGTAAAGACCTTCATCGTACTCTACAAAACGGAGTTTTTGCCTTGAGTTTTTGAGGATATTATTCTAGATGGATAGTATAAGAGAGGAAGAGTACCTAGATAAATGTCCAAGATATGCTACTCTTCTTGTAAAAAGGGGGAGGAGGAGGGAGGGATACGTATAGACTTTTATATAGTACAGTGGGCTATATCTCTCTCTCTGCATGCTGAGCTCAGAAGGCCATGAGAATATTGGGAAATTATTATTGTAAATGTAAACATGGGAACAGACCCAAAGGGACCCCCAAAGGAAGATCGTCACGTAGAAAGAATGTAACGAGATTCAAACAATACTCATATCTCTCCTGTGCAATCTCTCTCTCTTTTTCTTCTTCTACCCCGACAAATAGGAACATCCTCAAACGCTTTAAATCTTTACTACAGTCCACACTACTACAGATACAGATACAGTGGTATATTATGCACAGGGAAGAGAAAAAAGTTTGAAGAAAATGTTTGTAAAAAGCAAGTCAACCTTAAAAACTATAATACAGGCATGTTGTTACAATACATGTATCTGTATATATAAAACATGTTGGAGAATGAGTAAATAATATGAATGAGGAGAGAGAGGACACAAGATATGGACTTGGCTTTCCATTGCATTTTTATATTCTCATTTAGACTCGTTTCATATCAAAATAAATATAGTTGACGCCATTTTATGCCCCATCTCGCCCCTAGAATACATATCAACTCTCCCCATCATGCCAATATTAAACAAGACCCTATTCCACTATGTTGTAGTAGTGTAGAGTAGAAAAAATTCTAGTTGGACAATCTTCTAATCCAACGAACCAACTCAAAAATAAATAAAAGGAGAAAAAAAATCAAGATAGAGAAAAAATCAAGTCTATCGTTCACTCCAATCTTTCCATTTTTCTATTGCTTTTGCAAAACGAAAAGAGAGAGAGAAATTTTTGTACCAATTCAAAATATAAAAATTCTTATTTTTTTCCACGTTTCAAGTCTCTGTACAAGAGTACAGGGAGAGTATAATGTGTATAATATAAAATGAAAAAAACATATTTTTGTGCTAGAAATTCTCGACTTGAATGGCCCATAAAATGTCACCCCCCAAAAAGAGAGAGAGAGAGAGTCCCACTTTACCCATCTTCCAAAAGAAGGAAGAAACAAACCCATTTTTTTACATACCTGATGATGATGTACTAGACTTTATTTTCCTTTTCATCTTTCCCATGACTATAGACGAGACCAAAAAAAATGGAAATGGAAAATGGTCACTGGCGCCAAAGGACTCACAAACAATTCCAGGGAATGGGGAGGATAGTAAAATTGTACTATAAAGGCCAACACACACATAGACAGAAAGGGAGAGGGCAGGTAGACAGAACGCGCACGCACCTGTATCACAACTCCCTCGCTCAACTCTCTACCCCAATTACCAGGTAAAGGTTTCTATGATAGTCTTTCCTCTCAAAGTATCAGCCCACTATAAAAGGAACAACAGGTGGATCATCCAATGAACACTCAACTCATCCCCCCTCACTTTCAACTTTTTAGGCCTAACCAATTTTACACACCGTTTTTTCACTTTTGTTAATTCACAATTATTTTTTTCAACTTATTGAAAAAACACAAAAATGTATTTTTCGCAGGATTGAACTTGAACAAAATTTGAAAAATAGTTAAGGTAATAAAATGACAAGGACAAAAAACTTTTTGAAAAACTTTGTCTCTCTCAGAAAAATAAAACAGGAAAATGTTGTCCTAATTGACTACAACTGATCAAGTTGAAAAGTTGAAAATAATTTGTATAACCTCCCGTTTGTCTCTCTCTCATCTCCCAAAAACTCGTGCTCCAGGAGGTGACAAAATTGAAAAGGAGAACAAGTTTTGCTCTTTGAAGAAAACTAGAGACAAGAAGAGTGTAAATGAAATGCAAACCCAACTTTTGATGACTAAACACGAAATGCCATTAGAACACAAGAAATAGAGAGAGAGAGAGAGAGAGAGAGAGAGAGAAAAGACTTTGGAAAACTTGGAGGACGACAGGGCCAATGAGAAACACCGGCAGAATAGATTAGAAGAGGAAGAAGGTGGACACAAAAAGAAAAACATGGAGTGACTAACCTTGTTCTATTATTCCTACACTTCAAACGTCACACGGTTCACTCATAGCCTACCCTCCATATATCCCATATTACACTTACACTTGTACTTGGTATGTACATAGAGTACAAAAGTCAGTAAAAGGCTTAAAATTTAAATTAATGGCATGAAAATGAGTCAAGTACTTTAAAAAGGTTCCTTCCCTCTCCCATGTACCTCAACGTACAATCTCCTTTTCAGGTCAACCATGAGTTGTCTTCTTCAAGTCTTTATACTTACAAGAGACGACTACTTATAAGGGGGTCCTCAATCCTTATAACAGAAAAACTACCTAACGAAACATAAAGAACCCCTTTGTTAGTCCAGACTAAATTGACCATCTTTTTTTTCTTTGTTTAAGGGCTCACATGAGCAACTGTAGTAAATATATATATATATATATATATATATTTGTGTGTTTGTAGAGTGACTCCTGGTGAACCTTAGTAAAGTTTTTAACCTGAAAGTAGAAAGTATAGAAGGGTCCTACGTAATTTTTTCGAATGTATTATTCCCGAACGTACTATTTTCGAATGACATTTTATTCGAATGGCTTTTTGTTCGAATTATTTTTTCGAATAAAAAAAGGAAAAAATACGACGATGTACATTTAATATTTAATGGCCCTAACATAGACCTCATTGGTGACATTTTTTACAGACAGTTATTAAACATTATATGTGATTTTCTGTTTCCTCTTGACAATAGTAGAAATTTTTTTTGAACATAATTTAGACCATATTGTGTGAAGAGTAAACACTCAAAAACAGTGAACCACCTTAAAATAAATCTAATGCTGACCAAAGGTG